>NAGG01000174.1:0-170421 GCA_003031705.1 Calonectria naviculata | reverse complement strand
CAGCCTTCAGCTGCACACCAGCTTCTCGCTTCGGAAACTGACTGAGTTTCGGCATCAGCAGCTTCTCCACCATCTCCCCTTCGACGTTGGACTCTATATCATCTCCACGTCCCCACGAGGCCCCGTTATCCTTATCGCCCCTCGTCCCCAATCCCCATCAACTCTTAATCCTCTTCAGCAAACCAGGGCCCCAATTGCAACCAGGACGTGCACCTTGCATTCTTATACAGCATCCACGACTTCGTCTTTTCTTCTTCGCCTCCTTTCCGGACTCTTGCATTGCTTCCCTTGGCCGTTCTCCCTCACGGTCAATTCCTTTCCTTTTGCCAATTCATCCGCATCCGACCCAACTCCCACGGTTTTGCTCTGTTGCTGGAATATTGCCAGAGCATTCCCGAGTTTGTCTGTTTGCGGCCGACTTGACAAAATCCCCACATCTCTTGTAAGTGCGCTCGGAGCATTCACACACGACAAAAAAAACTTTTTCTTCTTCCTTTTATTGTTGGGCTTTCCGCTGTTGCAAAAAAAAAATCCGATCAACCTTTCCATCCCAACTCACTCCCTCAATCCGTCCGTCCCCCTAGGGAGCAAGAGGGTTCATTCGACGCTCCGCGCCGTCTTACTCATGATTGTCGATACTGACTAGTGCCTTCCACGATAGCGCACCACAAAATCCTTTATGCATTACGCGATCAACGACATCATCCCCACGTCCTCCTGATCTCATCCTCTCAACCCCATTCCTCCCGTGGATAAGCTTCTAGCCAGAGCATCCACATTCTTCTCCACTTCCCCTTCCCCTCCAGATTATATTCCATTGGGAATGCCTTACACACCCCCATCAAATCGATCTCCAGCTTCCTCGGCCTCCTCCTCACCAAACGCGAGTCGACGCTCGTCACTCCAGTCTGGCAACAGGCCACAACTGCCCCGATCGGCATCGTACCTCCTCAAGCACCGCAGGACACCCTCAGCACCCCCTACTGTCAGTGATGGATCTGTTGGTCCGCTGACACCACAGGGCACATCGGAGGATTTGAAGAGCATGGTGCATCAGGCCGTGTCTTCAGTGCCAACAAACGTGCGACAGTCGCCGCCACCCATCACCGACGACCGAACAATGCCAATGGGCGCCATCATTTCTCCCCCCGACTCAGCCTCGTCTGGAAGCGACGACGAGGGCTCGCTCAAGATCCGGGGGCGCAAGCTGGAGAAGCTTAGGGACGTCGCCAGCCAGATTCAGCAGCAGCGAAATGCATCGCCCGAGCGCGTGCTAGTAGAGAGCCCGGTGGAGGATCGCCGCCAGGGCGTTCACTTCAGCTTCAGCACAAGCACGCTCAGCGACTTGGCCAAGCCCGGCCGCAAAGTGAGCCATGTGCGCTCGGCCACCGAGCCTCACGTTTCCGTGACAAAGTCTGCCGACAACTCGTTGACAGGCTCAGAGGAAGAGTCGGATCTCGAACTTCGTAAGAAGCCTCAGATGGTCCGCAAGAAGTCGGGTGAATTGGTACGGCCGGCTCTTAGGCCGCCTTCCCGCCGACGCCCTTCTAGCATGCCTGGTACCCCCATCTTCTCCAAGGCTGTCCACTTTGACTCTCACCTGGAGCACGTCCGTCACTTCCTCCAGGTTGATCGTCCCCTTGCCGTCAGTGCTGGCTCCTCACCCGTTGATAACTACGACAGCGATACAGAGTACCCCTTCCCCACTGAGAATCGATCTGCCACGCGCTCCCCACCTTTCGAGTGGGAGATTCTCACCTCCAACTTCCCCCACGAGGGTCCTGCCCGCAGGGCTCAGGCGGTTCGCCTGGAAAAGGTATGGCTCTCTGGCGACCAGAAGTCCCTGCTGGGCTCCATCGCCGTCGCCAACCTGGCTTTCCAGAAGAACGTTGTCATTCGCTTCACCCTCGACTACTGGAAGACTACTTCCGAGACTGCTGCTGAGTACAGCCACGAGATCCGACCCCGCGAGACTCCTCTGGGCCATGACCGGTTCAACTTTTCCATCAAGCTGTCGGACACGGCCAACCTGGAGTCCAAGACGCTCTTCTTCTGCATCCGCTACACCGTCAACGGCAAAGAGTACTGGGACAACAACAACGCTCGCAACTTCCAGGTCGATTTCCGCAAGAAGTACCTGCCCCAGAATGGCAAGGGTAACTTCCAGGGTGCTCGCGGACAAAACGGTCTGCCCAAGAGCAACCGCCGCAACCCCTCCAACATGCCCCGGCCCAAGTCGATGCCGGCTGGCTTCAGTGAGTTTGGCGACGACTCCAAGTTTGGCTATGAGAAACCTGTCCATGAGTACTTGGGCGAATCCGGATCCGGAACCTCTGGCCTTCGCCTCAAGACAAAGTCTAACAGCAACCTTGCCGCTAGCGACAACCTTGCCAAGGGAGTCGGCTCACCTAGCGGCCAGGCCTTTGCTAACCGCTACGACTTTGGAGCTTCCCTCGCCGCTGTCAAGGCTAACCGGGATACTCCCAACAAGGACAAGGATGGTTTGTACATGAAGGCCAACGTTCGCAGCAGCAGCAGCAGCAAGCCTTCCGCCGCACCATCCACCGTCGCCCCGCCCGTTTCGGCTCCTCGACAGACAGCATCTCCCAATGTTGCCTCTCCCGCCTCTACCTTGCCTAGCGCCTCGTATGAGGAGCTTGTCAACAAGTACTGCTTTGTACGTACCCCTGATGATCGCCTTCCCGCACTGAACTCTCTCGGCGGCGATTCTCGTGGCTTGAAAGGACCCCTCCCCACTCTTGCTCGCCAGGATCGCCCCGCAACACCGTACCAAGCCAGCAGTAGTAAATAGTCGGTTACTAACAATGATTTGGTTTAGTTTGGTTCTAAGCAGTCGAGCCCAACTCTTGAGGATGGCACTCTGAACGCTGGACGAGAAGTTACCCCCGCAGACAAGGGGCGAGCAACTACGAAATCGACGGGAACCATGCACCCCCACCACGCAGGACCTGCGACTCACCACACGCTGGGCAGCCCAGGCGCCGCATCTCGATCTACCTCGTACAGCACCCCAACGGTTGCTGTAACACCAAAGGACATTCCCACCCGAAAGGAGGGGAGTAACTCGTCCACCCCGAGGTCTGGCACAAGGTCGGCATCTCCAGCTTTCGTGGCATTTGATGGTACACCCCCTGCCGACTCCTCGTACCATGCTATGATGGATCGATTTCCCTGGTCGGGTGATGCTCATGCAGCCACAGCGATCCGAGGATAGAACTTGGTCGATGATTGCGGATGAGCGTTCACGCACTAAGATTTGATTACGAAAACTGATCGCCGGCACCGCGATCACTCTAAGGCCCTAGTATGGGATCACGAAATTTTTTACGACGTTTGGCATTTCGCATTGCCATTCCGGAGCAGAGATTTCTCTGTTCTAGACCATTGCAGGCACTACATGTTTGATTCGAGACAATTACGCCACTCTGGTTCATTTGGACGTTTCACCATGGAGCATATGTTCATTTTGCATGCTTTCCTTGCGCTGGTTTGGCGTTTAGGGCATTTGTTACTTGTGCTGGGATTGCGGGAGGCATACGGACATGGAGTTTGGGAAAGCCAGTTTTTGTTTTTTGTGATTTTTTGGATTTGCTCATTATTATCATCTCTCTCTTTTAATCATGCCTCTCGGCTGCTCAGCTGTTGATCGGTCTGGGCGATCATGTTGGGTTCGGGTTCGTGGACGGGAAAGACTGCACACAACAATGCACATGCTCGGGGACGATTGTCCAGATGACTTCCAGGGTCTGTGGCGAAAGACTGCATCTCTCACGTTGACATAACTATACGTTTCTGCGCTGGTGTGGCTTTGCGGATTGCAATGGCGCAATGAAAGGATTAAGGATGGGCCAAAAGTGACTTTCCCCCTGGGATACACAGGATCGGGGGTTTGGGCTAGGAATATGGGATATAGGCTATACAATGGACGCCAGAATGCAAATGCTGCATGACGAATTATTGATTTTCAAAACTATTAAAAAACAACTCTTTATGACTAAACTTGTCCTGATTCCTTTGACTGTGATGTGCTCGCTATTGTTCCTATCTTCGTGGTGGTTGGTGTTTTGTTAGTGTCCAAGCACCTACTCCACCCACCAGCCCACAGAGCACAGACTGGTGGGTTTTTAATATTCTGGATCAGTTCATCTCATCATTCTATTTATGGTATTAAAGTTCATATTGGTCCTCTAGTACATTCTAGACTTGCTCGCATATGCCAGCCATCTTCCCACCGCTCACTACCCCTTAGCGCTCACAATTGTTTTATTAAACCGGCCAACGGCCGACCAGGCGTGGGCTTAACATGTTTCATGTCACGGATCTTTGAATTACTGAAAGGCACGCACAGAAGTTTTGAGAAGTAAAGCGATCGGCGGTTCGTTAGGCACAAAAAAAGTGAAAGTAGATCATTCTCCCAATTCTCACTCCCCCACTTTCCTCTCCATATCCTGGTCCCTGTCCCTGTGCTTCAACAAGCTAAAAGAGTGTGTGTATCAAACGCTGAAAATTGCCAAAAAAAAAAAAAGTCGCGGTCAAACTATGTTCTCAGATGTTGTCAACCAAGCCCAAGCAGTCAAACTCCCGGATGCTTCTTGCTGATATGCTTTCGGAGGTTGTCTTCGCGCCCATTCATGAATTCGACATTGCAATGCGGGCATTTAATCGGCGGAGCGATGATCCCAAGATCGGCCGCCAGAGCTGGGTGCTCCACACGGACATGGTCCTTCATGTCCTCCTGCTCGGCCTTTCTTTTGTCGCACTCGGGGCATATGACGCACCTGAAATGGTTGCGAGCGTGTTTCCTAGATGCTATTAGCGTTTGCTCTATAGCGCGGGAGCTTCTTCGCTTACTTGAGTCTGCTTGGCAAGGAATAGTACTTTTTCGGAGACTGGGTGCACTTTTTATACGTGCAGAAGAATTTC
This sequence comes from Calonectria naviculata, assembly GCA_003031705.1. Classification (NCBI taxonomy): domain Eukaryota; kingdom Fungi; phylum Ascomycota; class Sordariomycetes; order Hypocreales; family Nectriaceae; genus Calonectria; species Calonectria naviculata. The sequence goes on along the minus strand of NAGG01000174.1, from coordinate 165,477 downwards.
TTGCCGTCCCGAGTCTGGCCCTGATAGTGACTTGGCGATGGCATTTCGGCTTCCTGAAAAAGCTGATCGCGGTGACCCTGACGTAAGTTTTCGGCGGGTGCAGTCTCGGTTTCTGTCTCCTGCGGATGGTTGGGCTGCTCAGAGGCATCAGGAGCGACGCCTTGATAGGCCCCATACTGGCTGTAGGCTTGGTCATCGGGCTGATAATATTGTTCTTCGGTTGACCCAGGAGGTTGGGATTGGAAGGACTAATGCCCTTCACCCTCGTAGGGTCCGGTGGAAGAACTCTCGCCCTGAGTCTGCTGCCAGCCGGAGGAATATTCCACCTCTGCTGGATTCACGTACTGAGGGTATTGAGATGGATCAGCGCTAGAGGAAGCCTCCGCTTCATCCTGCCAATATTGATCACTCATTCTAGCTTATATTTTATCACGAGCAGGAATAAATGAAGACAAGTGCGTGAGATTGGGACTCTTGAGGAAAGAGCCGCCAATTGAAGTCAAAGATTGAGTAGAAGAATATAAGAGTCTTGGTCAGGTTCTTGGCCTTTGAAAGCGCAAAGAGAGTATAAAATGGAGCTTGAACCTGATGGCCTGCTGATAAAATTCTGGTATTCTTCGTCGAGGCTGGGGGCATTTATAGTCGTATCCCAATGGCCACCTGTACTAGAGTCGTCCGCAAAATGACGAGGCAGCCGATTTAGCTTGAATCAGAGAGGCCCACCAAACGCCCAATTGAGTGATAATGCAAGCATGACGTGTAATTCGAAACTGATGGAACCTCCAAGATGCGCCCATCCTCAAAGTTCCAATGAAGTTGTGAATATCGCGCGCCATTTACTTGCATAGGGAGGCCTACCACTTCTCGGCGCACTCTGCCGACCAATCCGACACCAAGGCGAGTTCAGGTGGTCGAACAACTCAGACATGTCACCATCACCTGCGTAAGCCACTGCACATTCTGGCACTCGTGTGTCTGGAGAGGCCCTCCAATGTTACGTTCCCCTCTCTCCACAAGCCAAGTTGAGGCGCTGGTGCGGGAGCGCGTTGGTTCATATGTCTCTTTCGTCCTCCATTTCTGCTGTTTCTTGTCGCTGTATTCAAAGCTCTCAACGCAAAATCTACTTTGGCCTTGCTGCTCAGCAACTTGAAAATCTATTCTAGCTTCACCAAACCTCAGTAATTCTTACGAGATGAGTAAGTGCAGTATAAAATTATATCCCTGCCGCGTCAAGGCGCAGCATCTAATATTCAGCAGCTGACCAATTGAGGCCCAAACTGGTTGATCTTGGGCCGGCTTTGAAAAGACAGTTCTATCCTGTCCTTATACTGCTTATTTGCCTTACGGCCATGCACCCAAAGCGAAGAGAAGGATTAAGCCCTTCCCTTGATTCAATCAATGACCCTGGGCAGCTTTTCCACGGGTTTGTGTCCAAACTTGCCTTTCTCTGCTGTATCGATCCCGGCGGTGATGCAGTCGCCGCTTGCGCAGTTTTGGAATGCCCGGACCGCATTCAATATGTTTTTGGGTTTAATAATAGACGAAACGGCGTCTTGGAGCGTATTAGGAGTGGGATCACTGCTATTCTTAAGATGTTCCATCACCCGCTTCCAAAAGCAGAATCCGAGATTGAGGCGCTCCAAAAGCGCGCCCTAATTGCCGCGCTGTCATTGAATCACTTCAGAGTCAGGAGTTATTTGAGGTCTTTTGCAGAGAACCTCTACGAATGTATCCAGGCTTGTCAACGCCAAGATACTACGGAAGGTAAGTTAACCTTGTCCTGTGCAGCCTCATATGCCAATGACTCCTAGCTCGTTTGATCAAGGTCCATCTTTCTGAAATTATTCCTCGCCTTCTATTGTGTCTTAAGCCGAGCACAGGCAAAAGCGGAGAATCAGGTCAGTGGCTGAAAATTGTCAAGGTCGCTTAGGAGTTGGATATTTATTATAGTAAACAGTGGACATTTCTTCTACGTATGAATTGATAAAAAAGATCCGCCAATGGCATAAATCTAAAGAGTTTACCTTAATTAAAGCTCGCTTGGCCAAGGAAGAAAGTCTTGGGTCCTCGATTTGTTGGACAGACTGTGTACATGCCTGGGGTCGTTTACTATCCTATGAGCAAGCGATCAAGGTGGTTTTTGAGGCAAGCTGTAAATGGGATAGGCTCTTCGATGAGTTCGAAGTCTGCATGATACCATCAAGTTCGGCCTTGCAAAACCCTCTCAGACCTGACCCATTCCTCGCCGAGGAGATCGCGAGGAAGATGAGTAGCAGACCGGACAAACTCCAGCAGTACGACAAGCAACTTGCATCATTATCCGGTCATGACATAAACGGTAAGATCAAAGAGGAATGGGAAATTGTGCCCAAACCTATCGTTCATGCTGAAATTCTTGTTCACAATTGGCTGGAACATACCGAAGGAGGGATTCGTCCAGAGAGATTTTTTCGACGATGGAAATTCATCGGCTCCAGTAAACCGCCTTGCAAGCTGTGTTCCTACTTTTTTGAAGTATACCCGACAGATGTAAGAGTCCGTCCATCTTCTATGAACGTATACTTCAATTGGAGGATGCCGGATATTTACGAGCATCAAGGCAAGGAAGCAATTCTCCAACGTCGGGATACAATGCAAAAGATCAAGTTTCGTATATGTCAGGATGTTGAAAGGGTTCTTTCTGAGAAGCTGGCGGATGGAAGACCACATGATTCTAGCGCATTCACAGATTTCGTGGCACGTCAGGCTGAAGTTGTGTCAGGTCCTTCAGCTGACATGACGACACTGGATCTGAGTTCTTTGTCCATTCGAGACAGCCCAATTGGCCAGTTGGACAAATCCAAGGAGGGAATCCAGAGAAATGAAGTGGCGGAGAAAGACGAAGAAGAGGTTTTGCTGTTCAAAGGAAGGTCGGCAATGCGCGCCAATGTGTCTTTGAGAGTGTAAATGCGGACTGTGGGCTTAATTTACGCTTGTACAGGACCTATCTAAGCTACTGATATTCAAGACTTATTCGGTACAGATTCGACTTGGTTGCATGATTTTAAACTGTCCAATGGCAATACGGAGAGAGAACTACGGTGAGAATATCATCAAAATGAAGGCTTCCGTACCTTATCATGACCGAAATTAGTAAGCATGCCTTGGAAGAAATAAATAATAATTAAATACAATATTTTTATACATTAGCTTATTAGTTTATTTATTCGCATAGCGGGTGCCCTGCCGCACCAAGTTATCTTTTTTTGACGTATCATTCTAGTACATATTCGGCAATTGTATTTTGGACTTGTATTTGGAATTTGCCACTCGATTTTTGTTGGGCAGCGGAAAGTGGAAAAATTGAGCAGGGATCCCGCATAATTAGGCAAACTAATGTTTCTCACCACAGCGATTTTCCACAGGGGGCTCTACAAACAGAGTCATCCCCCAGAGATACCATTGGATGAAATTGCGCAGGTCGCAAAATTGAGCATGCGCAAAGGCGGTTTCAACCCTGGCATTACGCATTACGAGTCTTTCAAGTCCGAGCAAAATGCAGCCCCTAGCACATTGTATTGACCAGTCAAGCAAACGGCTATTGCCCCTCCGACAAATGAAATGCGAGACGTGAGAATGCCAACTCAGATGCACTAAAGCCTAAATTTGCCATGATGCATTTGTGACAGCTGACTTACCAGGGCGATGCTCAAGTAGGGCAGCTCTGAGCTGGCGTCCACTACATACAAAATCTAATAAGCCTGGCATACTTTCGCCGCCCTCCGCACCTGTTTCACACCTCTTTATTAGGTACCTCCCCCAACCCACGATTCCATTTTCCACCATGGCAGTCAAGAACGGCCTCACCCTTCTCGCACCCGCTGAGCATATCGAGGCTGACGCCACTGACCCAGCCGTAGACATCATCTTTGTCCACGGCTTATACGGATGTTCCTACACGAGTTGGAGAAGGCCTGAAGGCTCAGAAGTTTCACAAGAACTTTGGCCTCAAAAGCTCCCAACAAATCCTGTTCCATCGGCTCGAATTTTCGCCTACTCTTGGAACAGTGCAAGCATTCTCGAAGACAAAAACGCCCTCTCAGACTGCGCAGACGAGTTACTGGCTACTCTGGCCGAATACAAAAACTTTGCACAGGGCAAGGTGAAGATTCATCTAACTCATTCTAGTGGGTAACCTTTGGTGAGCTAACATGCGTCACTATGTGAACAGAAAGATCGGCGCCTTATCTTCGTATGTCACAGCATCGGCGGCTTTCTAGTTAAAAACGCTCTTATAAAATCTCTCATTCATTTGAACCGCAATGTTGTACAGGGCAATATTGCAAGGACGGTCCAAGGTATTATTTTTTTGGGGACTCCCCATTCGGCATCCTTATCACGTTTAAGTCAACAGCTTCGGCTCATTGCGAGTACCAGCGTTTCAACTGCTGCACAAGAATCAAGTATGGGAGTTTTAGAGTCTATCCAAAGTACTCTCGTGACCTTCAAAGGCCTTCCCTTTACTAAACTATGGTGGAAAAACATCTCTTTCTTTGAGGAGCTACCACTGTCTGGCCCACTGGCAGGCTTTGGAGCTGTAAGTATGATCCGCTTATGTGATATAGAACATATGGATTCTTAATATTTTTCTCTGGCTAATTCAGAGCCAATAATAGGTTGTGGGCTATAGAGATGCCTTTTTACAGGGACAAAAGCAGATTGGACTGCACGCCGATCATCTGGTAGGGTTCTCAACAAAAAAGCATATAGTCCCGTTTCTCATACCTCCCCAGGCCATTTCAAACTTCGAAAACCCGGCGAAATCTGTTTACCAAGCAATCGCAACAGCACTGAGGGGCCTGTCCAATATGCTCCCTGATTCGGTATCAGAGTTACAGCAACGTGTAGTGTCTCAACAACATATCGGTACGCTTTAATATCGCTAGAAACTGCATATCTAACTGATCATAGAAATCCTTAAATCTCTGCATGTTGGATATGGCCTGGAAAACATATCTACTGCCATGAATGGCACATGTTCATGGATTCTGGGCAACCAAGAATTTATGTCATGGAAAGAAAACTCGTGGCAAGAAAAGTCCTCTGGATTTCTATGGATCAAAGGCAAACCAGGCAGCGGCAAAAGTACTCTCATGAAATTTATCCTAGAAAACATGAGAGCCAAGGGTGCTGCGATTTTCTACCGTTTCGACCGGACGGACGCAATTCGATCCTCACCAAAGTCTATGCTCAAAAGTCTCTTGTATCAACTTCTCGAATTGAGGTCATATTATCTCCCCGATGACATGATTATTGCATATTCAGATAACTCAGAGTTATTCGGAGCCTATGGCACTTACTGGGAGTGGAAAGACAGTGAGCTTGAGCGATACTTTCACCAATCCATCTGTCAGGACGAGTTTACTGGGCGATCCGTCGCTCTAATTGTGGACGCACTCGATGAATGCGAAGAAACAGCAAATGTATTCTCATTCATCCGAGGTATTATTGATCTTCCTCATGTTCGCGTTTGCATATCATCAAGAGTTGGCCCACAGTGTGAAGCATTGAATGTGCCGAAGATTTATCTGGAAGATCATAACACTACCGATATTGAATACTGGATCAGCTCCCGGCTTTTGTCATCGGAGCCGTCTAGAGTCATGGTAAGGAATGATCTCATACACGAGATGGTGGAAAGATCTGAAGGAGTATTTCTTTGGGGAAAGTTGGTGGTTTCAAACCTGGAATTGTGTGCTCAGAGATCCACGATAACAGGAGAGATTGACTACGAACTTGCTTTATTCCCCAAAGACATCGATGAACTATATGACTTGATTCTAAACTTGAGGCTAACGGGAAAGAGCAAGGCTCTAGTGGAGCGAGCAAAAAAAGCTTTCCAATGGGTAGCGTTTGCTTTGCGGCCACTCACGGTCTCAGAATTAAGAGATGCTATGAACACTTGGCAGTTTCAGCGCCCCAAGATCTGCGATGAACCCGACGTGGAACAGCTTTTCAATATTGAATTCAGCATGCTGAATGAATCTGCTCATTGCTTTGCAGATGAAATTAGACTGCTGTTCTGTGGGTTTCTTGAGGCTAAGAATCCCCTAGACTCAAGCCTAGCTCAGCATGACATTGAATGGACCTCATTCAATGTATATTTCATTCATCAGAGTGTCAAAGAGTTCTTTATTCAGAAAGGATCTAACATATTCGGTAATGATGCATTCGGCGCGGATGCCCAACAATACCTGGCAGCAACTTGTTTGAGATATATCTCCCATTCTCAAATAGGCTCCCCCTCACAGCTGGAACTCACTCCTGCCAAATCCAATATCATCCCACGCAGGCCATTGATGAGGTATGCCATAGCCTATTGCATGGATCACTGGCGTCTGGCCCAAAAGGCTGCCGAATCTGCATTTGAGATGTTCGCTGAGAGCACACATGATACATGGACAACTTCATTCAACCTTCCCACCCAGGACAACCAATTGTTCAATCCTAGACAGACTAAGGCATCTCATATTTTGGCATATTTTGGAATTCCAAAAATGAGCAGAGTTGAAGCAAATTTGAAAGATTATGCCGGACGCACGCCGCTAACCCTGGCAGCTGCTATGGGGAATGAATCGACCTGCGAATATCTTATTCAACTGGGCGCTGACTGTAATATCAGAGATGATATATACGGCCAAACCCCTCTTGGATGGGCAATAGCTCACGGAAACATAAAAGTGGCCAAGGTATTGCTTGGGGCTGGTGCCTGGGTCAATGACTACGAGAGCGGCTCTACACCACTTCATCTTGCGGTTCGCTATGGCCGCATCGAACTCGTCCAATACCTGTTGCAGAACGGAGCGAATGTCAACTATAAAGAGACCATAAGCGGCCACGCTACCCTATCGTTAGCAGCAAGCCTTGGAAAAGGTTCGGTGGTTCCATTGCTCATTGAGCATGGAGCCGATGCCCTGCAAGTCGAGGAAAGTGGATGGACGCCACTGCATTACGCTATTTCTGGTGGACACAAAAGGACTTTGGAGCTTCTACTGAGTACTATCTCGAACAAGCATTTTGAGAAGCTAAAGAAATTGGCAATTAATAACACACCTAACTGGGCTCAAAGGATCATTATAACTCTTATTTTGGGCATGGGTATCTCTTGTTATGGCTCGGGGGGATCTGATCCATCTACCTCAGGAAGCCATAGCTCAGGTGGCAGTGATCTTCCAAGCTCTAAAGGTTCCAAAGGGCCAGACAAGCCTTCTCAAAGCACTCAGAAACGCGGTAGGGATGGAAGCAATGATGAATCTGATGACGAAGATCCAGGTAGGACATCTCAACCAAGCCGCAAACAGCCTCGCCAGTCCGATTCGCTTAGATTTGCCTGTCCATACTATAAGAGGTGTCCTGGCAAATTCAACGGCGCATGTGCCGGCCCTGGCTTCGAAAATACTAGGAGACTCATGTAAGCCCTCAAGCCTTTTTTTCATTTAACTATATTTGTTGATTTTGGTTTCAAGGGAGCATCTGTGCAGAAGTCACTTTTGTGGTAAAGACAAAGATCGATGTTTGAGGTGCAAGCGATGGTTTTCCCACGATGCTTTTCAAAGCCATGTGAACCTACCTGAGCGTTGCAAATCACAGGACTCTCCAATAGATTATGGAGAAGGCTTTGACCTCAACCAATGGAGCAAATTGAAAGCGAAGGAGCTAAAGCCAAGGCATTTCTCGCATGATGTTTATCGGTGGAATAAGATTTTTAAGATAGTCTTTCCCGACTGGGAAGAAGAGCTTCCCAGTGCTTGTAAGTGGCTATTTCTCATATGAAACCTTTCTGACAATGCGAATAGACTATGATTGTGACGAAATATGCTACGTTAAAAGCCTGAAGAAGAAGATGTTGAGTGATGAATTCATTCAAAGTCTACAGCAGCAGCAAGGTAGCGCAGAAGGCCTTCGTAAGCAAATCGATAATTCAATTCGAACCTGCACGCAAAAGCTGCCGAAGCCCATAACTACTGCAGCTAGAGATCGAAAGAAAGAAATGGCCCCAAATGATATTCCAACTCATTTAGGTCCTGCAAGTCAGGCGACGCACTGTCCAGCACAAATGAAACCACCTCCCAGCACAAATCAGTATCAGAGGCCAGACGCTTTATTGCCTCCACGTATGCTTGATGAAACTGGACAAATCCAATCAAGCGGATCGAGCTGTACAGGGTATCCGCCACTTCCCACTGCACTGCCGTTACTCCCTAGACAACCGGATCCGGTTGCTTTCCCGTCATTAAACCCGAGCCTTTTGGATGCAGGTTCGATGAGAGGCATTCCCCCACAATACAGCAGCTTAGGGCCCACAGAGGACGAATCAATAAGTGCCGTGTACTCGGAGGCAAGCTACGTTACTGGGCCATCGGATCTATCTGCATCCACCTGGGGCGGGCGAAGTGAGAACCAGCCCGGGCACAAGCACAATGACGAGGATACTCTTGCAATGCATGCTTCTATTGCAGCTATCAGCGAAAATATGAATGCTTCAGTCTCGAGCCTCTTCGGATCTTCTACCCATGCTATAAATCCTACCACTAATCCTTGGTTTGCAATGGGGCCAATGCCGAACCACCCAAATCAGCCGTTAACTGACAATAGATTCAATCTGTTCGGACCATGGCCTGAAATCCTTGGATTTAGTGAAAATAACTTGAGAATCGATGACTACAATCAGAATGTCAGAAATACTTTTGAGCAGGATCAGGGAGTCGGGAGGCCATCTCGGGGAGAGGAGAAGAACAAGAGTGATATTTCAAGACCTAAAAGGGATTTATTTGAATAAGGCAACACATTAGCTTTGTAGGCTATTTGTGGAAACTAAGATTGCAGAATGGCCTAGCTCAAGTGTTTGGATTGATTAACGTAAGTGAATACGCATCAACATGCCAAAATTGAGTCATTAATAAAAGGCATTAGTATTAAGAAATGAATTGCTATTTGTGCATATAAACAACAGCACCTAAGGCTTTTGGTGCCAAGGTTGGATAACTATTTCCTAGTAAAGCTATGAGAAGGTGTCAATTTCTATTGCAAAATGTCCTCAGGCTTAACCATTTCGTAGCCAGGTTCGGATTTCTCATCCTGATCCTCATCCTCATAACCGTGATCTCCCTCATAATCCAGAGAATCCATTTTACCGTCCACCTTAAAAAGACGGATAATTAGTACCTTATTTCTCGCGACGGCACAGTCGATGGCAGTTCTCATTTGGGAGTCTTCAGCTCGTGGATCCGCACCGAGCTTCAGAAGACGTTCAAATGTATCGGCAGCGTCAGTGTCCAAATGTGAGTGCTGCATGATCTGTTTGGAAGCCAACACATGCAGCAACGTAGTTCCATTGAAGTCTTTCACCGTTACATCTGCTTTTGCTTCGATAAACAGTTTGAGGTATTCGGAGTGGAAAGCTGTCTCTTTGGGAAGGTTCTGCCTTGAAGATTCCCAGCCAGCAGAAATAAATGTAAACAATGGAGTCTCGCCAGCCGAATTACGAGTTTCTATATCCAGACCCTGAGATAGGAACCATTCAAACTCTTTTGCGGCTGCTGCAGCATGAACCTTTCTTCCCAACAGGGCTGGAGCATAGTAATGTAAAGCGTTGTTGCCTTGGCCATCCGCTTCCTTGAAATCTGCCCCGGCGTCCACAAGGCAGTGAACCGCCCAGGTCTGATTTGATTGCAACGCAAGATGAATTGGCTTCGATCCGTTGTGATCTCTCATATTCACAAGTGAGGCATCCATTTTCAGAATCGCGCTAAAAGCAGCCTTGTCCTCTTCACTAAAGTCTGCGGCCATTGTAGCAAACCAGTGAAGAGCCGTTCTGCCATCATCGTCGATTTCATTAACTTTTGCCCCCAGTTGAAGCAGTCGCATGATAACTTGCGATTTCACAATAGGAGGAGGCTGTCGGTTAGGAAGATGATCGCCGGGGGAGACAGTGGGAAAGCATGCTGAGATGAGAAGTGTTCGCCCCCCTAAGCCCCGGCGACCAATGTCTAGTCCATCAAGGTCAAGAAATTGGTCGACAACGTCGTGGGCTTCAACTGCAGCTTGCAGGATGTTCTCACCATTTGGGTAACTGCAGAAGGGATCTGCACCCTTTTCCAAAAGAAACTTGACCATGGATGCGCGCTTTGCAGGCCAATTTGACGGCATATTGCTCCTCCTTGGTCGATGGACAGCTTCATGGAGTGGATATCGTTCTTTGACACAGGTGTTCACATCTTGCCCAGCGTCAATAAGGATTGCAGCCATTTCCTCATCTAGCAGCTCGACTGCATGTGTCAGACTCCCAAGGTTCGCCTGATCTTTGGCATCTACTCCATATCGTAGCAATAGTTTTGTGATGCTCGCATTCCCGGCAGTCGCCAGACAAGTGCTAGGTGAATTAGAATTCCCACACACATTCACATCCGCTCCATGTGGAAGCAACAGTTTGATTGTCTCATTTTTCCAGAACCCATCAGGATATTCTGAGGATATGGCAGCAAGAAGTGGCGTCTGCCCATAGGCATTGCGAGATTCGATATCAGCGCCATGCTTTAGCAGGTACTCAAGCGCCTCGATGTGCCACCAGTAAGCTCCACAAGCCACAGCATGAAGCGGCGTGGCATCTTTAAGTTTATAGATATCAAACCCAGAGTTCGAAGCCTCGTTAATATCTAACTCAAATTCCTCAATGAGGAGTTTTATCATAGGTAGGCCGGGCATTTCGGATCTACAAACAGCCGCAAGCAATGTCCCGGGGTTGTTGCTATCCTTCATGCATTCGAGATGATTCACTATCATTGCTTGTTCGCGGAAAGGTCGAAGCAATTCTCGATAGCCGCCAAAGGCGAGAACGTGAAGGGTTGTTGAATCATCATAAGAGTCTGTGATAAAGTCATTGCCACCTTGCCGGGCAAACTCCTTGATCGCTGTATACTTGCCCTGACAAAGCAGATTGAAGACTTCCTCATACACATTTTCGATTCTCCTCCCCTCACGCGTAACTTCATTGCCATTGCGTATATCGAGGAGTAGTTTAACCTCGGCCTCTACCTCAGCTTGATTGAGATATTCGGTCGCTGTTTTGCCGTCAAGAGGGGAGGCACCATGTTCGGCAAGGCTCGTGGCCATCTCCATGAAGCCAATCTTCACTGCTGCCTCCAGTGGTGTCATTGATTCGCCATCAATGTCGATCTTTGTGTCCAGATCACAACCTGCACTGACTAGCATAGAAATGATATCAGCGACTCTCTCTGGACCAACCCCTATTCTAACGCTTGCGGAGCCACGACAAGGCCAGGGCCGGTAGGTCTCTGTCAATTGGACTAAGGAGTTGGTTTCTCTGTGAAATTTCCATAAAGCTGATTCTTGTGGAAATTCCAGTGCCGCATGCAGGGGCGTAAGTCCCTGGGCATCAACTACATGGACGTTTGCGCCATGGGCAATCAGATAACCAACACTCTCTGTGCGTCCAGACCGGCAAGCGCAGTGAAGCGCAGTACGCCTCTGGGAATCTTTGGACTGGAGATTTATCATCATCTCAAGTGCGCCCCTCTTCTTGTATTCCGATAGCAGTATTCCAACAGTGTTTGGTTGGCGGGCGACAGCAGCAATGTGTAATGGTGAAACACCTTCCTTTGTAAGCCGCGTAGGGTCGGCACCCGCCTCGAGTAGCCGCGCCACGTTCTTTGCACCAACTGATGCAGCGTAGTGTAACGGAGTGGCCCCAAGGTTATCTATATCGTCAACCGATCTAGACTTAGTCCTGTATTCTGTTAATATGAAAGTCATGGGGTGCTCAGGCAAGTGATCCCAATTGGAAGAATCCTCGTTGATAGTGCTTGACAAGTGAAGTTGAGTTTGGCCCTTGCTATTTCTGTCGCTATGCGGGACGCCTAGCTTCAAAAGGTAGTCGACAACGTCCTTGACTTCATTTTTAGCGGCTTGATTGATGGCCAGTTGGACCAAAGTATTTCCTTCGTTGTCTGGAATCAAATAGTCCACACCCTGGGAAACCAAAAATTCCATCACTTCTATAGGTTGTCTTTTCTTTATAGCTTTGTGCAGCAGAGTTTCGCCGCAGCAGTCTCTTGCTTTTACATCCGCCCCTAGGCGTATGAACATCTCAATCGACTCTGTATTGACCTCGGAGAGTTTGAGAAGTTTGGCAAGCAGACAAACACCGTTATTGTCCCGTGCATTGACATCGAGCCCAAGTTCAATGAGCTCCCGGAAAGCATCTTCGTCCATAATTCCCTTACCATCTGCTTGGTAAAGATGCAGAGGGGGGACCCCTTCTCGGTTTTTTCTATTCAGATCTGCTCCTGCGCTGACCAACCTTTTGAGGACGGGCACATTTAGCTTTTGCTTTTTATCCCAGTCTTTGAACTTCATTAAATAGTGAATGCTGCTGTTTCCATCTTCGGTTACAGCATTGGCATCTGCACCAGCTGAGAGTATGATGTCTATAGTCTTAACAGGAAGTTCTTTATTCATAAAGTTGAACAGGATTTGCAACAAAGGAGTGAAACCTTTATCATTCAGCTTGTTTAAATCAGCCCCATACTGGACGAGATGTTCCAACACCTTCGGCTCTTCCGCCGCTGCAAAATGGGCCGGAGTATTGTTGCACCTGGTTTGAGCATTGACATCTGCACCATTCTCAAGGAGCAACCTGGTGAAAACGGCTGCAGACTTTGCTTTCTGAGATCTCCAAAAGTAGTCATACCCGTGTTCGCTAACAGCAAAGTGTAGTGGAGTAAGGCCGTCGTCTTTTGCATACCCCCAGTGAATTGAGCAGCATGTTGCATTGATATCGCCCCCAGCGTCAAGGAGTTGCTGAAGACACCGGCGGGAAGGTTCCAAATTCGATTCATACAGCAAGCGTTTTGATGCGACACCCGCAAAAGCATGGACAGGCGTTGGTCCATTCGGGTAGTGGACTTTTTCATTCTCATCCTTCACTCCTTCGACACGACAGTCTCTAGGTGAACACCTTTTGTTCGGGTCCGCACCATACTTTAAAAGTAGCTTAACAGATTCAAGGTCGTGTTTCTCGGCGCTTCTAAAAAGTACGGTGGTTCCATGATGGAAATTATCGATATCGGTAACGCCAACTTTTAGAATAGTTTCTAGTCTTGTCGTTTCATGCACCCAATGAAGGCATTCCGAAGCATGCTCAGGCCTCAGATAGGGAACAAAAGCCTCGAAGATATCGGGGCTTCCAGAATATCCGCATGCCATCTCAAGCGCTGTCTGGCCGTCGGTGCGCTCGCCCGCATAGTACAAATGGCTTTTCGAATATTTTGTCGTCTTTGTCCAAGGGCTAACTCCACTTTTCAGAAGCAGTTTGGCAACATCTGCTTTCTTGTTGTGAGCGCAGTGGTGCATGGGTTTCCAGCCCGAATTGTCAGCAGTGTCGGGAAGCGCTCCGTGGTCGAGCAGGAGCTTTGCGATTTCTGGTTGTCCTTCTGAAGCAGCGATTGCTAGCGGCGTGAGCCCTTCGCTTTGCCTAGCTTCCACAAGCATAGGGTCTGCATCTATCAATTGCTCGGCATAGACTACTAGGCCGACATATGAAGCTAAGTGAATCGATTTATACTTTGGGTCGTAAGACTTCCTTTCGTGTAGAGTATGCGTATAGAGTTCAAATGCCGACCGTCCCGGGGTGAGATATTTATGGAGAGCCTGGAGGATTTCGGGGTCTCCATACTCGGCATTTTTAACATGATATAGCCAGTTGCTTAAACCATACTCCATTAATGGATGCTCAAGCCTCAAGTCCTTGAAAACTCCATGTGTTTGACTTATAGCCGGGTCAGTATATCCAGAGTAGTCCGAGTAACCTGAGTCGGAGTCAGATTCCGAGGCACTGTCTTCCGCATTCTCTCCGGAGATCGACTCCTCGGAGACAGGTTCTCCATCAGGATGTAAAGAAGGCGCTTCCCGGAAAGGGATTGAGTCAAGGTACTCAAGAAGAGCTATAGACATCTCTCGGTGTGCTCGATTGGAATCCAGCACGGGGAATGCACCACTCATTTCCTTGCGTGCTGTGTCACGTAGAAATTCTGTGAAAGAATGGTGGATCACGCTGACTGTCTCATCCTCCAGAATTTCAAGCAGACGCCCACATCCCTCTCGTACCAACTCCTTGCCTCTTTTCAAGTCATTGGGCGTACCGCGCATATGTGCGATTATTGAACCAAGTTCAATCACTCGCATCGGTCTTGATGCGTTGACTACACAGGACAAGATGCGAACCTGTTGTTCCCGATTTACCCCACTTCGGGCCGCATGCTCGACCAGCATCTGTTCATAGACGTCTTTTAGACTTCTAGGGAGATTCTCAAGGCTCTCGGGAAGTGTCTTCTCAGTGATGATATCATATTTTAGGCTTTCGGTCAAGTTGTCAATGATGATTCGAGCATGCAAGAACAAGCCCTGAGCACGCTGACATACGGCATCTCTGACCAACTGTTCTTTTTCCAACGAAAGGCGAGGGACAAGAGATCCTAGCCTGGAATTGGCGTATTTGACAATGTCTGGATAAATCATCGACGGCTGCAGCTTCACTTCGACAATACCCTGATTCTTGAGTAAGGCCTCAATACTCGGCACTGGTCGACTAGTCAAAAGGACTTTGACTTTTCGCTTGTCTTTCAGCCCTAGATCTCGTAATGTTTTTATGAAATCGAAATGTTCGTTGTCCATTTCATCCAACGCATCGACGACGCAGAAGACTTTATTTAAAGAGTCAATAGCGCGCAGGAGGGCATCCCACAGTGGTCCTCTCTCCATCCCGTCGACATTTGTGCTGGTATCCGAGAGGTCGCGGACTTCGTCGCGCAAGATGGAGCTGTAAGGAAGAAGCTGCGTTATGAAGTCGCGCACCAGGTACCGCGGATCATGGTTACGCTGCACAATCTGCCTGAAGAAGAAGAAAAGGACAGGACTTTCGGGATGAGTTTCTTTGAGACGTTGTATTGTACTCGCGGAGAACACCGACTTGCCGCTCCCTGGCACACCTTTGACCCAAAGGCAGCCGATTTCTTGCTGTTTGCTGTTCGGGGTCGATTCGCCGCACCAGTTTTGGAACTCTGGGGATCGACGGAGCCAGGCTCCTGTTCCCGAAATGTATGAGCGAACATGCTTCTCATACTCGCCGCCCGGCGAGTTATATTTTGTAGGTTGTAGCCATTCTTGTAGCTTCAAGAGTTCTTTTTGCTGTTCCATATCGACTTTGGGCGCTGCTGGTGCAATAAGCGTTGGCGGCGAAGACATGGCAGACTAAAGAGCCGAGGCCAATGGTTGAGATTGCAGGCCTTTTGTTTTTGTGTTGGCTGTTGGAGCTTTGAACTTCTTGTCCCTGGCGGCAACCTATAGAGGTCCTCAGGCTGAGTCATACCGGCGAAGGATTCTTTAGTACGCGCCGCAGCCTAAATTTCCCAGCCGCTTCATCCTACGGCACATTTGGGCAAAATACTACCTCGCTAATTGAAGAAAATAAGCAAATTGATAAGCTAAAATAAATAAACCACGCTAGTCCGAAATGACCTAACATAAAATGATATCAGTCTTTATTCATTCCACTCATACCCTAAGAAGCTTAGAATGTTATTTTTGCCTTGTCCTTCCTTCTTCAATCTTCTGGGTCCCTCCTTTGACAAACAGGATTGAATCATTCTCAAAAATTCCTAACAGGCACACCAAACTGCAGGGCCCTGGTTCTTTGATCCCAGTTGAAGGGTGGCTGTCTCCACACAGGAACGTTCCGCCGACGGCCAGATTTCACATCAGCTTCCCATAACTTGACAAGCTCATCAACTTCAACTTCCTGGACCTTTTCTTCTGGTCCTTGAGCAGGCTTCCATGACGAAGTTAGAATCCCAAGCATCTCTAGGCGCTCAAGGTCCCACAGTACGTATCCCCAGTGACGATGCTGCCAATCCAAATGGCTATATATAGCAGGGGACGGTGACCCCGCCAGAGACAATCTCCAAATTTGTTCTGCCCCAGAATCACCATCATCGCAAAAAGGCGAGATGGTTTCAAATTTTGCTGGCCCACCACCCGCACCACGATTCTGAACAAATTGCTTGTTGAGTGCGGAGTACAAAAAGTGCTTGTTTTCAGCAGGTGGCAAAGGCCCAGAGGTTAGCGCTCGGCAAGTGTCCTCAATAGAGCGTATACTAAGCACACGGGCGATCCAGCCTAGACCTAAAGTTAACAAGTGTTGGGTTGACTTGTTTACCATGTTGGCATTGAAGTCGATGCTATTCTGCATGGTCCATCTAACGTCGTGTCGTGCGACTGAATTGAAAACTATTCAGAAGGTCAGCAAGTGCTGCGAATTATGGTCGATAATTGCAAAAGTGATATTACCTAAACTAACTTGGCGACCTAGAAAGTCATGAATGCATGCCAGCTGAGCATTCTCCCAAGGGGAGAAATTGAGGAAGAATTCTCGGATGGTATCAGAAAGATCATAAGGTCCAATGAAGGAGAACATCCTTCTAAATAATTCAAACCGATACAAGGCGCGGAAAATTCTTTGCCTCTCCTTGTCCGTTGGGGTTCGAGCTGTAAAGGTTTCTCCAAGCTGCGAGTGCGGGCTTTGCGAACAGAAGGAGATGAATCTATCTGCAAGTGGGACGATGGCGTCTACATGAAAGTCTGATATATCTATGGCTTGGATCATATTCCAGGTGGTCCGGGCAACAACTGGTCGTGTCATTTGACTTGAAAATTTCTCCGCAAAGTCCCGGATTAGAGAATAATCCTGATGGGACGCTTCAAATCTTGGCAAGACCAGTGTGCTCAGAAACGGGGGCTTGTAACGATAAAGCATGGCAGCCTCTGGCAAAGCATCTTGGCCAACACAATTGACAAGTACAGTTCTGATCAAGTCATCCTCGTTCGACTTGAAAGATGCAAACCAGCTGCGGCAGGTCAGCACAACGCAAACCAACGAACGAGGGTCATCAAGTATGCTGAGTATTGCAAGCCTCAGCTCCGGAGGTAGAGATGCAAATCCCGGTGTATTGGTCTGTGGTTCGGACATGGTACGTCGCGATGACGATCTGAAGCGCTTGAGGGCTGGAGAAGGGAATGATGCAAGAATGCAGATATTTGATACAGACGCGATCACTGACGAAATTGTCCAGGTGGCGTGATGATAAAAAGCAAAGAAACGTAAACAACGATGGAAAAAACGCGTATTTGGAATTCATGGTAGGCTGCTGAGGGGGATGAGGCACGGGAGTGGGGGGGTAATACACCAGCTAGCCAATGATGGGCCATGATTCCAACAATGTCACCGACGTGCAGGTTACTCTCTCACACGTGTTGTTGTGTCATTAAAGGTATCAGATGTGGCCATGTGTTTGGCATAATCCAGAGTCGGCAATTCTACCTGCTCAAGCAGAAAATCCTGGCGGTGGGGACTGTATGGTTTGGCCCTTGATGGACGTCTGAGGGACAGTCGAGGAATACTCTTGGCGTAACGTGTGGACACTGCAAATTAAATGAAGCAACAGTAGACGAGTCTCTAGAAGCCTCCAGGAAAATTGGCGGCATGTCGGGTTTGTCGCGTTCGTCCAGAGAATATGGCTAGCCGCCTAAAGGAAGAAGACCATGTTGGGGAACATAAACTTCTGACAATGTCCTCTGAGTGGGAAATAGTTGTCCTAGGCAATTCAAGCAAGTGCGATCCCACATTTGTATCCCAGGTCAGCGGGATGATTATCTTCGGCCGTAGCATCTCAGATGAGCTGTGGAGCCTCAGGCGGTCTATTTTGATGCCCATCGTTGGGTCTGCACCAACTCGCAATTTTGTAAGCATTTTGCCACTCTCAAGTCCTGGCCGCGCGACAAAGTCTAACAAGGAGATGAAAAGACCCGTAACTTTTTTGGACATAATTATACGAACATAATAAGATAGTCCAGTTGGTGCGCTGAGCGTTGGATTGAGTATCGAAGGGGCCTAGGGAGGCTGAGGTTGGAAGGGGAATGGCATCTCACCATCAGGTGCATATCTATCAAGTTGACAACATAATTTTCCACATTATTTTCAGAAATCATATCTCATTAGAAGTCTCCATTAGAGTTCAGAGTCCAAGCACCCACAAAGATTTGGTATTGAGGCTTGATTCTAGATGGTGCGACATGGACTGAACCTCGCAATTTTGACAACTCTCCACAGTTCATGAACTCCATATCTCCCCCGTAACTCCCCTGCCAACACTATTCTCACCCAATCCACGACCCCGTGCAACCCAACTACCTTCATTGTTTTGAAACCATGCTGACATCTTTCCCGAGGAGGAACCCATCCCCCGTGGTATTTCGACTGGAGTTATTACCACCAGGAGTTTGACTGAGTATGTCTCCGAGATGAATGCTGGTGTCGCGGCTGGTTATTATCATTTCGGTATTGCGGTCCGCTAGAGCGAGGTGAAGAGAATCTTGTCAGTTGCCCTTGGTTGAAGTGTTCGGACTTGTTTGGAACCGAATTGTTGCGCTCGGTTCGTGGTCGTTTGGCTGACGGGCCCTGTTGTGGGCTTGGCCTAGTGCGCTTTTCTTGCTGGGGAACGGGTTTCCGATCGAAGTTAGGACCTCGCTGCTCCTCTTGTCCTCTCTTGACTGCAGTGATATGATTCCCAATGGGATTCTTGTCTGAGTCTGACGGTGTTGGTTTCGAGCTAAGCCCCTCGACCACCCTTTCCATCTTGTCCATCCTTGCGGTGAGAGTCTTGAGATCACTCACCATCGGTTCGAGCCACTCAGCAAACCTGCCGATGAGGCTTTCATTGTTGGAGTGCATTTTGCGCTCGATGTCAAGTACGGTGTTGGTTAGCTGGTTGGCTCTGTCCTCCACCTCACGAGCCACCGTGTTCTTCATTTCTTCGAGCCCAGCCTTCCATTCGAGAGCGCCATCGGTTTCCGCAGCAGCAGCGACTACAGCGGGGCCGGTGGAAATGGTGTTATGCTGAATTACCGCTGGAGAATCCGGAATCTGGGCTAGGTCGCATCTGTCTAGGGCAATCAGACATCTGGTGATTTGCACGTTCAACATGCCGTAATCACTGATGAACCGACAAGCCAAAATGCGACTTTTACGGGGCAACTGTTTAGGAGCGTGGCTTGCGTCATCCCGACTGAGTGCGACGGCCTCTTGTAGGTCTCTTTTGCATTGCCGCATAATCCCGAACTTGGACTTCTTGGGGGGTTTTGCACCTGCCTCCCCGTCCTTCGTAGCAACAGACAAGCGTTTCGGTGTGCGTTTGTAGAACTCGTAGAAAAAGGCTATTATCTCGCGTTTCGTATCTACATAGAGTTGTCCGAGGGGAGAAATGTCGTCGGGATCGTTACTTGGGTCATCTTGAAGATCCACAAGACCACTTTTTATGAACTCAGAGCGCAGCAGTTTGAGGGCCTTGTCGCAACTCCACTGCTCATGCTCTTTGGACAATGGCTGAAACTTGGCCGAGCCCTGCTCGCCGTTGATGCTCTCATTGAAGACCTGGTCAGATCTAGTGGAGGAGATGTTGATATGTTCCTCGTTCGCTTTCTGAAGAGGTTCGCGCACGCGAGGTGTGGTGCCGGGTCCTTGAGTGCTGCATGGCTTGGGCTCTCTGTCGACAGGAAGCGTCTGGGGTGTCATGGCAGGCTGCTGTTGTTGCATGTGAGGCGCCAGAAATAAGAAAGTCTGAGGATTTCTCTTGATTTAAAGCCCTCCCGCGAGATCAGAGTGGAAAGTGGGTGAATTGTAGGAGGCAAAGGCGATGGTGCATCGTTGCAGGACCGCCAAAACGATTGACAGGTGTTTAGCAAGGTGCAGCAGCAAACAATAGCCCTAAGCCTCCACTTTCAATAGCATGTTTGTCAAAGCTGGTTGTTCTTTGTTTTTTTTATCAAACTAATGATCATATCTTATGCCCTTATTTAATAACTTTGCTGATTTCTTGGCTACCCAGACGCTGGCTGCTCAGAGGCTTTGCCCTCGGCTGCGCAACTTTGTCGCCCTTGCAGCCAAATGCCTTCGCAGTAATTTCCCAGAAGCGTTCTTGGGCAGAATTTCCATGTAAATCAAGGGCTCGCGAAATTGTTTGTACGTGGCAACACGAGCGTTGACAAACTGTCTAATCTCTTCGAGCGCGTCGTCGTGCTTCTCCGGAGGAATCTCAGCAGGCAGCGTCACAAAGCCAACGGCAATCTCAGTATCCAGGCGTTTGTCGTCGACCCCGCAAACACCGGCATCCAAAACTTGGGGGTGTAGCAGTAGAACTGCCTCAAGCTCGGCGGGGGCAATTTGGTTGCCTTTGAACTTGATGAGCTCTTTCTTGCGGCCCGTGAGGTAGAAGAAACCATCACCATCCACACGTACCACATCCCCAGAGCGCATCCACCCATCCATCTTCGTTTCGTAGGTTTCTCTAACGTTTCCTTTGTACTCCATAAACACCGTGGAGCCTTTGATCAAGCATTCGCCATCTTTCCCAGGCTCAACGTCGTCGTTATTGTCATCCACCACGCGAACGGCCATGCCCGCAGCAGGGCGCCCGACACTGGCACCCTTGTCCTGTCGCATTTCTCTCAGTAGAGTCACGGTGCATTCACTCATTCCGTATCCATTAAGCACGCCTGTTCCCTCAGGTAATAGCCTTCGCAGATCCCGAGCGACATCTTCAGACAACGCAGCACCAGAACACATCACACCTTTGACGGACCCAAAGTCTAGTCGCTTGACATCTGCATCCTTCACCATTCTCACTGCAACAGAGGGGACAATTCTGAGAACGGTTGCCTGAATATCGGAGCATCTTCTCAAGTATTTCATATAGTCAAACTTCTTCATGGCTTGGACATATGACCCCACCCAAGCTGGCACCAAGAGTGCAGAGACGATGCCGTAAACGTGAGAAAATGATGGGAAAAATACTTCTCGCATGTGCCCGTTGTGCAGAAATGGGTTTGTGGCTCGTATCGATAGCATTTGAGCAATCAGGTTGTGATGAGAAAATACGACGCCCTTGGGCTTGCCAGATGTGCCTGAGCTGAAGCACATCCCGGCCGGTTGTAGTCTGTTATCTCTTGAAGATAGGTCAAAGGGTAGTGTAGGTGAGACATATTCTCTATTAAAGCCATTCGGGTACTAGATGACAATTAGGACTGGGATGTCGGAATATTCTTCGATATTGGCCACTCACGGACGGATAACCTATAGGCGCGTCTGCCACCGAGACATCCATCACTAGAATTGTCGGTCTAATTTCGAGATGCTTGGTTGCATCCAATACATTCCGAAGTAGGCCTTTGTCTACCGCAATAATCTTCGGAGAAGCCACAGTGAGGTAGTGACCAAGTTCAAAGCTTGTCGCCAACGGGTTAATGCCACTGAACTGGTCAGTCGATTAAAAAAAACCATGCGGTAACAAACACCCACCAGAAACATCCCCCAGCCCATAAAACTGCATGGGCTAAAGAGGCCCAGTCTACAGAGTTATATGCATATATGCACACTACATCTCCTTCTTTTAAGTGATGAACCTCGCGCAATATTGCTGCATCCCGCGACGCGTTCTCGCGTAGACCACTGTACGTGAGCTCCCGCTTTGGGCTATCAAAATCTGCCATTATCACTTGCGACGCATATGCATCATCGGGATTACTTTGAAGTAAGAACTGGGAGATGCTAAGATTTACCGGAACATTGGGCATGGGGTAAGGGGATTCGTAGATTCGTTCGGAAGCCATCGTGGTGGATAATTCCGTAAGCCGTTTGTACGCAGGCCAGTAATGCAACAAGATAATCTAATCTCATAGAATTGTCATAAAATTAAAATAGAGACTCTATTCAAACTTGATTTGAGATGTACAGTTACAGATGAATTCTGCAGTCAATATCCAGGTGAATTCCCGACAACCGAAGCACCAATGAGGTATGCCACTGTTGCTTCAGATACATCTCGCTTGACTAGATTGATCTAGCTAAATATCCATGTAGCTCTTAGATCTAATGATTCATCGGCGTGTGCCCCATGTTTCCCCGCAATGCAAGATAGACGTTCGGGAAAAGGTCCCTCTCTTGTGGTGGTCGCCCCGCACCGGGGTAACGAATTCCAGATCACTCCACACACAACACGGACGTAAGCTGCACCCCGAGTCGATATCTCCAGGAGCTAGTCAGAAATTAGAAATCTTGGAGCAGATGGAAAGAATAGTGTGACAATCGGTGTGGGACATATGCAAATATTTCGACAAGCCCGTGGTTATTTATTATTGGCTATCCAGTGAATGGCCGTAGATGGTGGATAACTCGAGGGATCGTCCAGTCGGGGAGTGTTTTCGTGCGGAATCATAGTTTTACATTGTCAAATCAATCTCAAACCTAGACTCCACGACTTCAACTGCCAAGATGGGTTTGGATATGGATAAGCCTGGCTTAGATGAGCAGGCCGAGCATCATGAGATTACTATTCCCGACCCAGAGAAGCATTCCGACGTGGAGGTAGATGACGATGGAAAGGTCACCCTAAAGACAAAGCTAGCAGTCCTCTCACTGATTCTCATGTATGAATCATACCTGTTTACTTTGGTCATGTAAGTTGCAGTAGCATCCCAGTTGGGTCATCACTAATGTGACGCCAGGCCAGCGACTGTCTTGACTTACATTGACGCTGATCTCGGACCCGATGCGAGATACCCATGGATCGCAATTACGTGAGTCTTGCCGCACATCTTCCTTTTGATAAATCTCAAAAGATTGTCTTGGATACTGACTTGAATGCAGTTGGAACTTGGGCGCCGCCATCATCGTGACCGTCGGAGGCCGGCTTTCAGACATCGCCGGTCGTAGACATTTCTTGTTGTTTGGAGCAATCTCTGCCGCGATTGGAGCCTTGGTTGGAGCCACGGGGCAATCAATCACTCAGATGATTATCAGCGGAATTATTTTTGGAATTGGAGGTGGATTCCAAGAAATGTGCTTTGCCTGTGCCCAGGAACTAGTCCCAAACCGACTGCGATTCCACACTCTTGGTAAATACCTCCGTTTGCACCTTGTTAGTTTTACTTATAACCTTTTCTTAGGAATCATGATTCTTGCAAATCATATTAGCTCTCTTTCACCACTTATAGGCTATGTCTTTATTGCCTACACTAAAATTGGCTGGAGAGCCTGTTACTGGTGGTGCTTCGCGTTCGAGTGCCTCACCGCCATACTACTCTACTTTTTTTACTACCCGCCATCGTTTTCCCGAAAACACGCCGACGACCACAAGACAAAGTGGCAGCTAATAAAAGAGATTGACTATGTCGGTCTGATCCTGTTCTCTGGGGGATGCTTGCTGCTTCTTCTCGCTCTCAACTGGGGCAACGGTATCTACCCATGGGATAGTGCGTGGGTTATTGCTCCGCTCATCGTTGGGTTTGTCTGCCTGATTGCGTTGGGTTTCTGGGAAGTCTACGCGCCGCTTGCATACCCAATACTTCCCCCGCATCTCTTCAAAGAATGGCGAAGATTCACGGCCTTTCTTGTTGTCTGTTTTGTGGCGGGCATGTTGTATTACAGCATGAATGTGATATGGCCACGGCAGTCGGGGCTTCTGTGGGTCCCTGCAGACAAGCCAATTATCCGGGGAGTTTATGCTACGATGGTGAGTTTCGGAACAATCGTGGCGGGTTGGTATTGTGTGGGCTTGATGCCTTGGATTAAGCATGAGAAATGGCAGCTTGTCGGCTGCATCGTAATCCAGACTGCTTTGGTGGGGTCACTAGCATCGGTCGGACTGAAAGACAAGGCACAGGCAATCGGAACTGTTATTGCGGTAGCCTCGGTGAACCTGCCCCCATCTCCTCTATCATTCGGCATGGTGTCTCTACATCTCACCGACCAAAGCGACATTGGAATCGGCGTTGGGCTAATCAGCACCTTTCGCTTGATTGGTGGAGCGGTAGCGACGGCCATTTATACGTCCATCCAGACAAGCGAATTTGACAAGCTGTTACCTGGGCAAGTCAAGGCTGCGGCGGAAAGAACTGGCTACAATGGATCTTTGGAGTCACTCATTACGGCAGCAAAAGCCAACACAGCCGCCGCTTATAGTGCACTGGACGGTATTACCAATTCGACTACCGCTGCGGTGCAAGAAGCTGTCCTCGTTTCCAACTCAAAGTCCTACCGAATGGTATATCTGGTAGCGATAGCATTTGGATGTGTGGCGATATTGGCTGCTCTCAGTGTCAAATCAATAGATAAGACGCAGAGATCAAATGAGGTTGCTGCCAAGTTGGAGAACGATGAGGCCGAACCTAAAAAGTAGGATAAATAGGCCTGTATAAAATTGAAACGATGATGGTCAGCTTTAACATTAATACAAATAAATAAATCTGGGCTATTCCTCTTGACGACATTCACATCAAGCCACCTAGCGCGTCATTTTGCGATGCCATTCTAGTAAAAGTAAGCGGTGCATTATTTAGTCTAACACAAGGCCCGCGGTCCTGTCTTGACACCTTCTCCCTATCTAGTAACAAGCTAACCCTTGACCGCCGGTGGGACGGCCAAATTGGATTAAGAATTGAACAAAGAGGATTAAAGTGTACAATATTAATGCCTTAACTATTTTACAAGACCAATAGAGTGTGCTCCGCGTGTGACTGGAATAGACCGACTAAGCTTTACAAGCTCGACACGCGATATATCGGCGTGGTCACCAGAGATGCGCCAAAAGTCAATAGAGCCGCCAGGTGATCCGCCATCATATTGATCAAAAGTTGTCGCCGCAATATATCGGCTGGAGTTGTCGAAAACAACACCTTCAGGAAGGATACCGTCATAAGCATAAGTTCCCACCGTTTCCAAATGGCCAGTCTCAGGGTCCACTCGCAGCAGGCTTAGAGAAGAAAAGAAACCTTGGAAGGGACTATCAAGGGCTGGGGTGCTTCTTTCGAGGTTGGCCGTCACTGCCCACTGTCCATCTGGGCTAATCGCGAGACCCTCGGGCATCACCCCGACCTGCGCGCGGGAAACCAGAGCATGCTGTGGAGAGCCATCGTCTCCTTGGGTGGCATTAAGGCGGATACTAGAAATAGTTCCACGAGGCGCCTCGGGGCCTAGTCCCGTATACATGGCGTTCGATAGAACATGCCGACCGTCGGGGGTAAACTTGGCTGTGTAAGGCGCCCTTTCAATTTCGACAGAGTTTCCCCAGCTCACCAGAGCAGTCGAATTTCCCTGGCCTGTCAATTCAACAAATACTAGCCGTGGCTGAGTAGTATCGGTGAGTGCGAGGACATTCAGTCTAGGGTGAAAGCTCGCATCCATCATCAGATTCCCATAGTTCCAGTTGGGAATATCTGGAGTAGACATTGAAGAGAGCCTCCCGGTTTCGTTATCGAACCAGTACAGAGCGAGGGGTATTTCTTGTCCCGCCCCCTCAAGTGTGTGAGTTACACATACAATGTTACCGGCAGCATTGATTGAAACTGTTGATGGCCGATCAAAACCTTCCAGCACCTGAACAACTTTAGGGTTGTCCATATCAGCCATGTCGACGACTGTAAGTTTTCTAGAAGTCGGGAGGTCCTCTAGTCTTGTAGCATTATTTCCGCGTGGCCCGATCGTCTCCGCAACAATAGCAAACCGACCGTCTGGAGTTATAGCAAATGCTGTAGGAGGGCCTACAACTGCGTTTCCGACGGGTACGGCCGACGGTTCCCATTCAGAGCTTGGTCTGTCTGTCCAGGCGAATGATGCTGAGTGCATCTGAGCCCTGAGATGGGCCTAGAAATCCGTCAGCATATGCCGAAGACACCATGTCAGCGTCTGATATGGTGACCAGGAATTTGCCCTCAAATTCGATATGGCCCACGTGTGGTAGTTGTTGAGCCCCGGCCCCAAACCCAGACCAGGGTCCAAGTGTTGCGATAAGAACCGCAATGCCGTAGTCGGAAATCTTGAGGTTCATTTTACATGTACTTTGAGAAGAATGATATGACTGGTTAAAAGTGAGTCGGTTTTGGGACAGGAGGAATGATTAATTGAATTGGCATCTGAGAAGGGCTTCCTAAGAGACATCTGAAGTGTTCTTATAGTCCCAATGAATATCAACACGAGTATGATTTGTGCAAATGGTTGTTCTTGGCAGCTATGCACAAATGGAGCAAGTTAAAGTCTAATCTCATCGCCTGGGGATCCGTTTGGTCCCGGTGATTCTGCATGGGCCTATCTCCACACATTTCGGCGATAATGAAGATGGATACTCCTATAAACCCTGTAAATGGCTTACAGTGGCTTACTCCACCAATCTCAATGTTCGTTATACGTGGTGATCATGCAACGGTGTTAACGGTCTTTTGAGAAATCCGGAATCACTACGTCATGATAATAGATCGCGATTGCATTTGAACGAGGCCCTCTACTAGCCATATAACATGGATACATGTTAAATTCATCTGTATTTAAGCTCATTATTCACAGTATCAATGAAATTCTGTCTCGGTGTGCAATCCAGCCATTGTGCCAGGGGTCACAAAACAGAGCCTAGGTGATATGCCATGTCATCAACACTGTCCTCGCCGGTGCTGAAGTTCTAGCCTACTATTAAACGCTCTTCATTAATCACGTCCTGCGCCTTTGGCATTTCATTTTTGAGTTGAACATCGCATATTTTACATGTTTCCAAGGCGATAGAGTAGGCCCCATTTAGCTGCATTTCTGTCCCTCCATTTCTGACGAGACCTCTCATGTGCCAAGCGACTTCAGCTGGAACATCCATGGGGACCAATGTGGCAATATTTAATTGAGACGTAGTAACGGCATCAAGAATGGAAGTGTCGGATTGATAGTAGCCATAGATATATGTGACAACGAGTGTGCGCAGGTCAGGCCAATGCTTGTCCATTGTTCCAAGGAAAGGATCCAAGTCGGCTCGAAAGATGTTGCGCATATACTCGACCCCTCTTTCATCTAGCTCGCCCGGGGTACTAATATGGTTACGTATCGACGAGACTTCGATGGATTCGGGGGATGGAAGAACTTTGACAATTGCTCTGAATGCGTTAATAACACGAGGTATGCCATAGATGATGCCGGTTTTCAATAGTCCTTCTACATATTGTGAGTAGAGATACTATGGCAGAGTTATTTTCTTGGCACAGACCTTTTATTCGCTTCAAGACATGCCTTTGGTACGCATAATCCTCCTGTCGAGTCTTGATCACCTCGGTGAAAACGTCGGCAACATATTGACCCTTGTTGCTGGCCGCAAACGCACAAGCCTAGAAATATATTAGAAGAAAGACAGTAATTTCAAATTCGGATAAGCATACAGAGATGCAGTACCAAGTATCCTCCGAATCTGTCCCAAGGGATTGTTCGTGTAAGGATGCGATGTATTGTCTAGCTCGTTCATCCATGACAGTCAGTAGCGTATTACAAGTACTATCTCAACTGCGATGCTAAAAGAAGAATGGAAAAAAGTTCACCCTGTCCCATCACATATTGACACAACATTTTCACAAGGTAGTTTGGCTTAAGACCATGGAATATTGATCATGTGCCCTGGGAATCTTTCTCCACGACCCCTCCCATCTATTTAGCCCTCCATCTATTTAGCCCTCCATCCCACTGGCCCGAGACCCCTGTAACCCCCTACAAGATCCCCAGGGCCCTGTCCACACACCCTGAAAACAGCCCACGGCCCCCATATTTCACCCCGCGTCCTCCCCAAGCCTCCACTCTCAGGACGCCGCCGATGCATCTCAGCTCCATTACCCACCATGGCCAGCAGCACCCAAAAAGGTGATGATGATTCAGCGGCGCAGTCATTGCGCGAACAAGAGCTGCAGCGCAAACGAGCCAGGGATCGCAAGTCTCAGCAGGCAATGCGCGATCGGAACAAGTGGACAATCCAGGTTCTGAATGACCAGGTTGCCTACTTGTCGAACACGCTCGAGGAGAAAGGTCGAGCAGTGAGTATGCTAGAGGCCAGGCTAGGGTTTTTGGAGAATGAAAACGCCCAGCTACACGCTCAGAACGCGGCGCTACAGCTGAGCCTTATGGGGCGCGATGGGTTTGGCGAAGCTGGCCACAGTCCCGGTGTTGTTAGCAACACCAGTAGCATCAACCCAGCTCTATGGGAGCTCTATCCCAAAAACACACCACCAAGTTGTATTGCGGATCAAATTCTCCAGGGTTTTGTCGATGCCATAAGGGCTGAGAACTCACTCCAGCCATCGTCTCCCGGAAGCAAAGCAGCAAGGTTTCAGCTTCGTCCGAATTTAAGTAGTCTGGTTGACGAAAGCCATCGCTCTGATGACGAGATCAGCAATGTGGTGGCAGATGTGCTGAGAACATATCGCGAAATCGAGGGATTGCCAAAACAAGTAGCAGTGTTTTACGTTATGGCGACCCTTCTCAAGGTATGCTCTATTGAGTAACTTCTGTTCAGATGAGGAAGCTTACAAGTGGGCCTAGTGGATGGTCATGCTCGACAAACAAAGTTGGGATCTAATGCCCGACTGGCTGCGACCGATCCCAAGCCAATTTACAGTGGCTCACTCGGCATGGATAGATAGAATTCCTTGGTAAGACCGAATGATTCATTATTTTACGCGTCGCTGATCAGTCAGGCCACGCGCAAGAGAATATCTCATAAACCACCCGGAAATTACCCTAGACGACTTCGCCGCTCCCTACAGCTCGGGATTCGACCTGAATTGGCCATATCACCCTTCTTCTGTCCTCTTAGCAGCTTCGGTCAATGGAAATGGGACTGCGGAAACTACGATAAATCCTGTATACGAAGAGCACATGCGTCAGGTTAAGAACTGGACGATTGGCGCGACGTTTCGTAGCCGATTTCCGGAGCTCTCTAGTCTTATCGACCTCGACTCTGGCCAAGCCATGGGGAATAGCCATGTGCCTGAGCCTCCAGAAAGTTCGCCCCAATGATTCCATTGCGGTACTGCGCATGCTATGGAGATGCCGCACTGAATCATCGGTGCGGGGATAGGCCCCGAACCCCGAAGTAGTGGAGGATCCGGGTCTCGATACGCGGGTAGCGGCCAACTCGTCCCCAATTTTCGGTTTCCATTCCTCCCGGTATTAGGCAGTTCGCGCCGTATTGGTATCACAGAGAGTGAGAACGAAAACTCACGTGTTTGCCAAGCTACCGACTCATACCTACTATTTGTAATGAATGGAACGATAGTTAGGGATTAAGGGATTGTATGCAAGACATACAGACACCGGAATTTTGCTTGTGCTACTACAGCAGATCCTCAATATTGTTCAGTCATTCTGTATCTGTTTTTTTAACACTTCGCCATGGCTTCACGCAGAGCGCCCATCAGAATTGCGGGGGCCTCTGGAGGGTTCACCGATCGCGTCGAAGCAATATCGCGATTGGCAAAAGATCCCCATGTTGATGCGATCGTGGGCGACTGGCTATCTGAGAATGTGATGACAGGTTATGGTGCTGGAAAGGCTCGACAAAACGCCTCCATTCTTTCTCTGCCCCTCGAGGAGCGTAAGAAGACAGCCATGTATGCCAGCACGTTTCTACAATGTTTTGAGCCAGCAATTCCCTTTCTCGCAAAAAATAAAACAAAATTAGCAGTCAATGCTGGGGCAAGTGACACTGAGCTTCTGGCCAAGGTCGTGCAAGATATGGTACAGAAAGCCGGATTCAGCATGAATGTGGCTTGGGTTGAAGGCGACGATGTAACCGATGCTGTCAAGAAGATGCTGGCCGATGGACACGAATTTGTGAGCTCTACCGATGGTAAAACATTGAGTGAGTGGGGGCATGACCCCATATGTGCCCAGGCATATCTCGGGAGCCTTGGAATTGCAAAAGCGTTCAGAAAGGGAGCAGATGTTGTAATATGCGGAAGGTAAGTGAATAATTGATCAGATAAAACGATATTTTACTCGACATTCTAACAGAATCAGAGTCTCCGATGCGGCGCCAACAATCGGCCTGGCAGCATATTGGCACAACTGGAAATCGGATCAATTCGATGAACTTGCAGGGGCCCTCATTGCCGGTCATCTAATCGAATGCTCGGCCTTCATTACGGGTGGCTATTATAGTCGCTTCAAGAGTCTCATGAAGGCAAAAAGACATCTTGGCCTTGGATTCCCTATTGCCGAAGTGTTTAGCAACGGAGAATGCAATATCACCAAAGAAGAGCATTCAAATGGCATTGTTAATACGGAGACGGTAACGTCGCAATTGCTCTACGAAATATCCGGCCCTTTATATTTCAACTCGGACGTGGTTGCCGATCTGCGAAAGATCGTGATAGAACAAGTTAAGGATGAGGTTGTTCATGTGTCGGGTGTAAAAGGATCCCCTCCGCCTCCCACCACACGTGTAGGAATCACGGCACATGGTGGGTACCAAGCCGAGTGGCACTTTTACTTGGTTGGACTAGATATAGAGGAAAAATGCCAATGGATGGAGGAGCAGGCTCGCTACTCAATTGGGGAAGAGCTCATTCAGCAATTTAGCATGTTGAAATTCCACGTCCATGGCACTAGCCCCCCAAACCCAGCCAACCAAGAGATTGCGACCGTCGACTTTCGTATATTTGCCCAGGGCCCGAAGGCCGAGCTGTTCGATGGGACAAAGCCAGATGGGTTTGCAAGGAAACTGTATGAGACCGTACTGCAGTCGTGTCCAGTAAGTGTTACAAGCCACTAGTTTGCATGGCATTTTCTAACATCGGACTGCAAAGGGCGTTTCCCGTCCGAATGACCTACGACAATCAGCGCCAAAAAGCTACTGGGAATACTTTGTCTCGCTTATACCACAGAGTGCCTGCAATCACCGCGTTCATCTCTTGTTTGGAGAGGAGGGAGTGATACCTGTTCCTCTACCACCTGTCACAAAGGAATACGGTGCTCAAGAGTCTTATGACCCTGTCAATCCTCGTGCGCTCGACTCTTTTGGTCCCACCGAACAAGCACCATTGGGCTGGATTGCGCTCTCGCGCTCAGGTGACAAGGCGTCCGATGCCAACGTCGGGCTATTTGTTTCCGATGATGAACAATGGGAATGGCTACGTGGTTATCTTACCATTGACAGGCTTAAACAGCTCCTTGGACCACACGAATACAGCGGAGGCCGCGTAGATAGATTTGAGATCCCAAATATTCGGGCAGTTCACTTTTTGTTAAAAAATCACCTCGACCGGGGTTACAATTCGGGTAGCAAGCTGGATACCCTGGCCAAAAACCTTGGGGAGTATCTGAGGGCCAAAGTGGTTCCGGTGCCGAAGAAGTTTATCCAAGATGGGCATCTATAGGCTATACTAGGACATCTCTAGCCAGAAATTACCATATTATGGCGATAGCCGCTAAACTACCGAGATCACATTGCCAACTTCGAACCATTCCGCACCTTTGTCGGCTGTAGATGCGGGGATGGGCTAGCGGATATCAGCACCCGCGTCGGCAACAGGTTATAGAGGACGAATAAAAAGCTAGCACAATCTCAGATGTATTATGACATGGTATGATCATACAGGTGTGATTAATCAGTTGCTTCGACTTCTTTTTCTTACTAGTAACCATGTCCAACACTCAACTTTCCGGTAAAGTAATCGCCATCACCGGTGCTGCCTCCGGAATCGGTCTGGCTACAGCAAAATTACTAGCTAGTCGTGGAGCAAAAGTCTCGATTGCCGATGTCTCCAAAGAGGGCCTTGAAAAAGCCCAAAAGGAAATTGAAGCTGAATACCACTCCGAAGTCCTTGCATTCCCCTTAGACGTGCGCAAGTGGGATCAGGTTGAGGAATGGATTAACAAGACCGTTGTCAAGTTCGGCCGACTTGATGGAGCTGCCAATTTAGCCGGCGTAGTTCCCAAGTCAATTGGTGGAAACCACGGCCTTATCGAGAATCAAGACCTCGAAGAGTGGGACTTTATTTTGGGTGTCAATACCACCGGTCTAATGCTTTGCATGAAGGCCCAGCTTAAAAACATGGCCGATCATGGCAGCATTGTTAATGCAGCCTCCATCGCGGGATTGATCGGGCGAGAAAAGAATGGTGCCTACTCTGCTAGCAAACACGCCGTGGTCGGATTAACTCGCTCTGCTGCAAGAGATGTTGGATCGCGAGGTATCCGAGTAAACGCAATCTGCCCGTATGTATTCCCTATCCTCAAAGATATAATGTGATCAATAACAAATCTAACTACTTTGCGACGTAGGGGGCGAATTGAAACACCAATGCTCAAGTCAGCAGCCAAGGCAGCAGAGACTTGGGGTTCCAAGGCACAGTTCGAAAAAGAGACCTCCAATGATGTGGCATTGAAGAGAAACGGAAAGCCTGAAGAGGTTGCTGCTCTGATAGCTTTCCTTCTGAGCGATGAGGCTAGCTACATTAGCGGGAACGCTGTTAGCATTGACGGAGGATGGAACTGTTAAGTCATATGTAATATCACTTGAACTTTGAAAACTCAGAGCTGAAATTATACAATATTTCAGCCTGAATCAATAAAAGAAAAAAGATTGAATAAACATTTAGTAGATATATCTCCCTGCTAAAAAATCATGTGATGTGGTCGAAGGGAACCTTTAAACCAATTCAGCGCACCATAAAAGGAGGAAAAGAAAAGGCCAACAATAATATTTATAAATACTATAGGCGCTATGTTTAAACATCCTGCGGTTTCTTGACTGCCTTGCCATCATGCATCCGTCGCTCAACCTTGTCAGTCAAATGCTTCTTAGCGTCCTTGGAAAAAAGACACCCAATAATTGCAATCGCGCCAAATCCCAAGCTAGCTAGATATACTGTTTTGAAAGCCTGCGCATACGCTGTGGGCAAGACAGCACCCACAGCAGCCTGGACAGCCTCGGAGAAACTTGACAAATCGCCCGCAGTAATAGCTGCAAGAAGGTCAGGGACTTGGCTCTTCGGGAGCCCTGCTTCTTCAACGGCGGGAACGACATTATTGGGGATAGTTGTGGTCAATCGATTGCTCAGAATAGTTGTGTAGACGGCGACGGCAATTGAACCACCTGCTGATCGAATGGACGCGAGTAAACCCGATGCAAGCCCAATGTCCTGGGCCGCGCAGAATAGAGGAGCCAAGGCCAACGATGCTAGTTCGATAAACCCGACAAAAAATGGGCCAAGGATAGTGAGCGCGACACCGGTGTTTTTGTCATTTGGGGTGAGGGATGCCAGCGCGGCAACGAACCCGACCATAGCGAACGTGGAGAAGATTAGCCAATACCGAACATTTCCCCCCCATCTCACAATCACACCAGCACAGATCTGACCCAGCGCTGTAGATGAGGCTACAGTGCACGACAGCCACCCAGCATATGTTACATCCTTGGTGAATAGTGCTTGGATTTGCTGAGGCCAGAGTAGGACAGCGCTGTAGTAGAACACTAATTTTGTTAGCACAGGCCGAACCCTTTTCTAGGCTCGACTACTCACTACTGGCGACGGTTGCGCAACAAACTAAAGAGATGAATCCACGGTTGGCGAAAAACTTGACAGGAATGGCGGGATATTTGAGATTGGCAAAGGCCTCCCAGAGAAACAAGGCAATTAAGAGTAATCCGCCGATAACTAGGGAGCAGATTGTCGCAGCCGACTTCCATGGGTACATGTTGCCACCCCAAGAAACTCCCATGAGGAAGATGGTGAGACCGGCGGTCCAAAGGAAAATACCCAAGTAGTCGAGATCCTTGAGAAGCTGTCTTTTTGTCTTGCGTTCATGTAAAAGTTCAAATGTCGGTGGGTGATAGAAGAAGAAAAGTAGAATAATGGCCAGCGCGACATCAATGATGTTGATGTAGTAACACCAACGCCAACCAAGTGAAGGATTCTCGATAAACTTGCGAGCTACCGTCGGTTAGAAAGTCCTTTCAAAGAATTAATACGGGTTTCATACCTATTATAGGCCCAAAAGCGGCAATTGGTGCGTTTGTGAGAAACACGAATGAGAGCACCATCGGTCGGTACTTGTTTGGCACCAGCTCACCAACTGCGACATTGAAGCTCAGCTGTACCGTCTCACCGAGCCCATATACTGCGCTTCCCACGATAAGTGTGTTGACATTCTTTGCGACGGCACAGATTATAATGCCTATAAGAGCCACAATATTTCCTCCGATAAAAAACCACCTCCGGCCAAACAGATCAGAGAGTCGGCCGAGGATGGTGTATGTAAACGACAATGCCAAGGTACGTGCTATATTTACCCAAGAGATGTAATTACTCGGGCCGATATCGGCATTGATATATGTCAAGACGTTCGTCGGCAGGATCAAGAAGATGTATGCACTGATGGCAGAAAAACAGAAGCCCTAGACTCGCCTCAGTCGTGATTCTCAATGTCGCAACGACTTCACTTACAGCAAGAGCTCCGAGGAAGCGAAGGGAATAGAAATAGCCAGGTGGAAGATCATCTCCGAGTGCTGCAGAGTTGATGGAGGATGCGTCAGTGTCATGTTTTGCGCGTTCCTTTTCCTCGACAATGTCGAGGTGTTCCGCGTTGTTCTCGATCTTATTGTCATCCATTGCGACAAAGGCTCATCTGCCTTGAAGCCGTAGAAACTAGATATTGAAATAAAATAGAAGTCCAAGCTTGGAATGGATCAAGAGGAGAAACTTGATGATGATATGTAACACAAGGGGGATGATCGACACCTTATGTCTCACAGTCAATGGCAAAGATCTCGCATTGAGTGGGGGAGTAATATGTCACAGATTTAGGGGTGCAAGCCCAGGTAGATGGAGGACTACCAGCCGTCCTCCTAGTAAAATATCAGGAGAGATATCCCAAGCGACGTCCCATGTGGCGTTACGAGCATGCAGACTGGCTCAGTTTGGTGGCCAGTTCTTGGACTCAGGTGTCAACGCGTTCCGCTGACAACCTTCATCCAGCCAATAGCCATCATGGAATCCCCGGACACATTACCCCAGACTATCCCGGAAAATGGGAACCACGATGCAGCTCATGTTTGCGGGGAAGGGATGTTGTGGCCAGGGTCTCGAGTCAAGGGTGAGATTTAAAGATGGCTTAACCAACAGGGCGTCGAGCAATGAATCATTAGGTGGTTTTATTCAGATTTTGCAACATGAGGGATCATACGCTGTGGCACACGCAATGTCTCGCTATTTGTGATCCCGTACATCCATCCCAAGAGCATGGAGTGAACCTACCTTCGAGTCTGACATATTTCAGATCGCGACACCGTAGGATCCTTTCTTACGATCTGGCCAGTGGGTTACAGAGGAAGGGGATCGAGTCAGTTACGATCGGAAAGCTCGGATGCAGGTCTCGAGCATATCTCAAAATGGTTAGCGGGCGATAACAAACAGCAATAAACTCACTCCGTGATTGCTTTAACGGCCAGTCTAAACTGTTTTCGCATTGGTAATGATAAAATCATGCTACTATAGAACACTGGTATGAATCTACGGTGAGGCTAAAAAGCTTGATCCACAACCGTATCAACTCATTAGAGAAGGTCAACCTCAAGAAGACGCATTGCATATACTCGTGGTATTAATATTAAATGGCATTATCGCAAATACTTAGCTTTAGAATTGGGTTTGCACAAAATACTCTTCTTACCAGTCTGAATAGCTTCACTCTCTTATGTACAGTTCATTACACGACCAATATCAAGGGTCTATCTACACCAAGCACGAAGTTTCACAGCCGACTTCCTTTCCAACGCGGTTCCCGTTTCTCAGAAAATGCCTTTAGTCCCTCAAGAATGTTTTCTCCTTTTTGTAGCTCCGTGAATTCTCTTTCCATGGTCAAATCAACCGCTCTTTCAACAGCTGCGGTCTCCCATCCTTGACGGATTCCAGCTCGCGTGCAAATGATAGCATCCGGGCTATTCTTGGCAATCATCTCGGCATATTTGACTGCTTCTTCAACGACTTTTTCTTTGGGCACAATCTTGTTGACAATCCCCCACTCAAACATTTCCTGTGCTGTGGCATTGCGCCCAGTGAGCGCAAACTCGGATGCTCTCTGCAGCCCGATAGTACGAATCAATCGGGGCAAGGCACCACCAATCGCTGCTATCCCTCGACGCACTTCAGGCAGCCCAAAGTATGCATCCTCTGCTGCAACAACAATGTCGCAGTTGACGACAAACTCGCAGCCCCCACCCATCGCAAGACCATTCACCGCTGCAATCACCGGCTTCTTCCCCAGACGGCGACTCAGCGGCTTGAATGCGGGCGCGTTGCCCATTCGTTTAGCTGGGTCGGCATCCTCCGACATGGAGTTATTCCATTCTTTCAAGTCGGCGCCAGCGGAAAATGCTCTGCCAGTGCCTGTAATAATAGCCACTGAAAGGTTAGGTTCATCATCGAACCATTTCCAAACTGAGTCCATTTCCCATTGGGCCGTCGTGGACATGGCATTGAGGTCTTTGGGCCTGTCCATACGAACCAACACAACCCGAGGGGCTGGGAAGCTCAGTTTGAGAAATGTCGGCGTTGGCGGAGGAGGCGTCTTTGTAGGATATGAGTCCATCTTCAAGAGTTTAGGCCAATTAAACAAGGTAAAATAGTTTATTAATTTGAGCGCCCGTAGATTCGGCGCGGTAGGGTCCAAATAAAGATGGCAAGCAAGACTAGTGATGACCGTAAATCTTGTGGCCAGTGTTTTGGTATACGGCAAGTTGTGGGTAACCCAAGTTCTGTTTGGACTAAATTATTACCGGAGTACCACGGCTGGGTCTGGGTCTCTTCCCAATGAGGATCCATGCAGGCACTTTTCCTTTGGCTCCCACCCCTGTATCGCTTGGAATAGTGTTCCGCCAGCGCTGCGATGAGGTGGAGGCCGAGGCACATGCTCGAAATGCGGGGAAGCTGGTCCACAGGGCGCTAATGATTCAGTGAATAGATAGCGGTCAAGGATACGATACAGCGGGTAGGTGAATCATTCGAAACAGTCAATGGGTGGTGTGATGCAATGCCAGAAACAAGAGCAATCTAGACGTGATTCAGTTTGATTTCGGATATCGAATTGCCCGAACTCAACCGAGGTGAAGCTTTTCTGAGCAGCGCAGGTCCTCTTCAGTTTGACGATTGAAGCAAAATGCAATTCTCTAAAAACCTTTTCCATCTAATTGATTCAATGCATCAAAAATTAAAGTAACTTTCTTTGTCGACATGGCCACTCCAAGAACAAAAAACCCAGTCCCTTCGTGGATTGAGAATCCGTATCCCCACGTTGAACACAGCATCATCAGCTTCCCTCGCAAACATGTCCTTCTCGTCACGATCAACCGACCAGAATATCGCAATTGCCTCCCAGTGGAAGCAACCATCGAGTTGGGGGCGCTCTGGAAGTGGTACGACGCCGAACCCGAGCTCAGATGCGCCGTCTTCACCGGCGCTGGCGACCAAGCCTTTTGCGCGGGAATGGACCTGAAACAGAGGCTCGACATTATCAAGACAAATGACGTCGCGCTGGAGTATCCCCACGGTGGCTTCGCCGGGATGACCAACAGAACTGGGCGGAAGCCAATCGTCTGTGCAGTCAATGGGCATGCGCATGGTGGAGGTTTCGAAATAGTCTTAAACTGCGACGTCATTTTCGCGTCCCCAAATGCTTCATTCCGCCTTCCTGAAGTGCTACGTGGTGTCTCGGCGCTCGCTGGGGCTCTTCCAAGAGCGATGCTACTTTTTGGCAACCACCGCACTATGGACCTTGTTCTCACAGGCCGAACGCTGACGGTCGAGGAAGGTCTGCAATGGGGCCTCATCAAGGAAATTGTGCCCCTAGATAAGCTGGTCGAGAGGGCCCTCGATTACGCCTCCGAAATAGCTGGTTTGAGTCCAGACAGCGTCATCATATCCAGGCTGGGCGCTCGGGAGGTTTGGGAAACAGGAGTCAGCAGGGCCACTATGCGAGGACAGGAACTGTGGGCAGAGGCCATGTTGAAGAGTAAAAATGCCACTGAGGGCCTGGCAGCATATCGGGAGAAGAGAGATCCCAAGTGGTACCCATCGCATTTGTAGAAATTAAAGATAATCGACCTAGATACAATGGTCACGTAGATTTTCTAGCGAATCTTCCAGGTCTTATCATAATATAGTTCACTCTCATCGTTTTTGGCTCTCACTTAATTCTTCCTCTGGATATTCAACGTCCTATGCGCCTTCGTCACCAGAGCGTGGCGTTTTCCGGGAACTAAATGAAAGCCCAACGCGTCTATCTGCCTCTAAAATAGGAACAAAAATTCTAACAATTTCTGAATGAAACGTAAATAGGTTTTCTGTCCATATTTAGAAGCTGCCCGAATGGGGTACCGCCCGAGGCTGCCCCAGATCGAGCCTCGGCAAAACGCTTTGTGTTGGGAGATCATGGCGGGGTAGAAGGTAAGCCAATAGCGGCATCACCAATAAATAACACATTACCATGCCCTTCCTCCAGAGGCAATTGATATTCCAATTTAGTGTTGTTTCTGTACAGAAAAGTCCGAAATGAGTGCCAGCGATAGACCCGTCAAGAATGCCTCAGGGCGATACGACAATGTCGACTTCCGCAAGGCTGTCGGGTACAAATATGCACCTCTAAAATGTAGCTACAACCGCAGAGATGTACTGCTCTTCGTACGTGCCAGTCGCCACGACAGAGCAGAATTGAATGCTAACCAAATCTTGCAGGCAAATGCAATTGGCGTCAAGGCAGATGAGCGTCACTTTCTCTACGAACTTCACCCCAAGTTCGCCACTTTTCCGACTTTCCCAATCAACCTAGCCTTCAAGCGCACGTCTCATGATGTGTATGACTTCATCGCCCGCACCGCGTCGGCTGACATCCCCGGGACTCCTCCTTTTGATGCACAGAGATCAGTCGATGGAGAGAGAACAATTGAGATCCTGAAGACTATCCCTACTAGCTCAGAGGGACTAGACCTTGAGATCCACAATAAGGTTATTGGTGTCTATGATAAAGGTAGGCATTGTCACTCTTTCGAGGACTGATTGCAGCGATTAACTAAAGTGTCTTATTTTAGGTGGTGCTATGATCCTTGAGTCTGAGCAGGAACTCGTCGACGTCAAAACTGGCACTGTATACGCCAAGATGGAATCTACATCTTTTGGCATTGGCCAAGGTGGCTATGACGGACCTCGCGGCCCATCGAAGCCTTCTCCTAAGCCACCAAAGCGAGCGCCAGATGCGATCCACACTTTCCAGACTACTCCAGAGGTGGCTCTTCTCTACCGACTCTGCGGTGATTACAACCCAATGCACGGCGACGAGGAATTTGGAAAGCGAGCAGGCTTCAAGGGAGCTATCCTGCACGGCCTGGGAACCTGGAACATCGTTTCCCACGGTCTTCTGAAGGAGCTCGGTGACTCTGACCCAAGCCGTTTCAAGAAGTTTGGCGCCCGGTTCAAGAGTGTCGTTTATCCTGGTGATGAGCTTGAGACCCGGATGTGGATTGTGGGATCGAACAATGGCGTGGATGACATTCTGTTCGAGACCATTGTCAAGGGAGATGGACGCGTGGCCTTGTCTAATGGAGTTGCGCAATTGTATCAAAAAGGTAGCAAGTTGTAGACTGACAGCGAAATGTATATTGTGATTAATTGCTGGTGATACGCAATATTTCATGGTACAAGGGTATGGTGTCGGTTCATGGCAAACTACAAGGCATTCAATCGGCCAAGATATGCCAAGTGTATGCTGTTGTAGAGCAATGGTTCTTTCATTCCATAAAATCCTGGCAGCAAACTTTGGAGCGACTGTAGCGTTATTTTGAGGCTAGATGCCACAACGACGGGGGCACCATTTTTGCAATGCATTCGCCCTTAGCACACGATCACGAAGTTAGTCGAGAGGCCAGATGATGAGAATAAGACGAACAAATTTAAATAAATAAAGGTCTAAATAAATAAAGCAAAGTAATATTATTTTAGATAAATTTTTATTTATTATTATTTATTTCCTTAGAATTGCTTAGAACCTGGGCCAGACCCGTTATTATAGATTATCTCGAAGAACATGAACAACAGCTTCACGGTTACCGTAACATTATGGCTTTGTTGTCCGGTCGCACGATCTACCTACGGGATGATGTAGCCCGTACTGAGTTGATAGGCCTCCGAAAACTTGCTCGAGAGACAATTGATAATGGAGAAGTACAATGTTCGAGAATTCTGGAACGTGTCGGAGAGGCTTTGCATACTGTCAAAGGAAGTTCATTCCAAGTAAGTTACATGGTATTGACTATATTCTCCCCTGCTTGCTTTCCAACCTGGACTCAGGCTATCTCTTCATAGGAGAGGGAAGCATACTGAAATAATACAATCTTGTTATTTATTCTAACTGATTACATTCACCAGGCATTTTTAGACTTTCCGGAGAAGAAGAAAAACGCCATCTGCCTGGAGATTTGCTTGATTTTCGATGATTTGTTCTCATTGAAGCCAATGTCCAGGATGGTTCAGTGGATATATTGGCATGATATGGAAAATCTATACGACCAAGTTCAACAATTCAAAATCAGGACAGAAGATAAGGGGGGGGTCTAATACAAAATTGAAAGGAGATCTTGTCTATCTTCTTTGGAGGATATTGACAACCTCAGAAAATGATGGGCTCAACTATCTCACCAAGCTAATAAGGAAACGGCTGTTCCCAGGTCTAGATGAGCTTCGAGCTATGTCAAACCAACAGGAGGACTTATTCGCCGTAACATTAGGGTCAGCAAAAGAAACTGAGTAATGAGTCATTGTTTCTCTACCACAGATATTCTACGGTGAATTTTTGTTGAACTGATATATTTTACTTCTCTACTTCACTATCCTAAATAGTTCATCACACTACACTCGGAAGTTTCAGGCCTCAACTTCAGCATTGATTAGATGGACTTGTTACTCATGCCCTTCCTTGGGGCAGCAAAAGCATTACAAACATCTCAGCACCAATACTAAATAAAATGACATTTGATGTATATGCTTTTTATATCAAAAATGCAATAGTAGTCTGATGAATCGATGCGTTGATTCGAGGGAATAGGTCTGAATTCAGTCAACCTCCCTATCAAATCCGAGCCCGTGCAGATATTGCGATTCGCTGTGCTTCTCTACGCCTCTTATCCTCATCCTCTACCAAATCCATGGGAAGTTCAACTACCCTCGCTCTCAAAAACTCCGATATACCCTTCCCAAATCCATCCAAAACGCTGCTGCTGCTCACTCCCTCCTGCAGAATTCCCTTGATCACAAAGTGAATGGCATGAATATGTGGGAATTCGCATCTCTCAATCTCATATTGAGGATCCCAGTCATCGGCGAGGAGCCCGATCAATTTCGACACAGTCAAGAAGGTTTGAGCAAATGTATAGGCCTTCGGGTTCCGGACCCAAAAACCAACATTCGCATTGCCTCCCTTGTCGCCACTGCGAGCAAAGAAGAGATCGCCCAGCGGTCGCTTGATCATCCGCTTAGTTGTTTTCGCGTCTTTTATCGGCGACATATTCACATCCGATGGATTCTCCAAGATAGGTGTCGTTTCTTCGAAGTCTGGGGTGGCTACCTTGTACGTCTCCCCAGAGACAAAGTGAACCGAGAGGTTCGGGAGAGACCCCTGCGGAACCAGAGCAGGAAAGTATCTAACAAAAGGCTTCGGCTCCATCGTGCGCCAGTCGATTGCAAGATGTAGTCCACAATAGCCTTGCATTCCATTGTAGAAAATTGCTCTTTTAAATTGTGTGAATGCTTCTTTTTTGGTGCTTTGCGCAAATAGGCGGAACTGAACTGTGCACTCCTTCTGGGATCGAGGGTTGACGCCCGACGACCCGTACTTTTCAATACTAAATGCCGTAAAGTCGTCCTTATTTATTTGCCTCGTCACTTGATCTTTCATCAGGTTGAACTTGAAGTCGATGTCTGGGCCCGCGGCAAAAGCAGATATTTCAGCTTGGTATCCGCCTTCAACACAAATGGCGACTTTTGCGGTTGGGGGCGGAGGTAGCCCTATGATTCCAGACAATTTGACTTGGTCTTTTCCAACCTGCTCTAAAACTGCGCCATCAATCTGAGCGACAACATCAGGATTTAGATATCTTGGCCCTTGAATTTCGTATAAAAGCTGGCCCTTGCATGTGTCTACCGTCACGGCACCATTGGTTCCCTCAGGTTTGGTGATGATGGAAGTCCCATCGGCCGCAATCTGCGCTATTGGGTAGCCAACATGGTGCATTTGAGCAATCTCTTTTGCACCACAGAAATTCCCTCCAGTCACATAGGCGCCGCATTCAATAAGATGTCCGGCCATTAAACTGCCAGCAAGTTGGCTGTAATCGTCGTCTGACCAACCATGCCAATAGGTTGCCAGAGCCATGACGGGAGAGGCATCACAACATCGGCCACAAATGACGATATCTGCCCCCTCCTCCATGGCCTTTATGATGCCGCGCTGTCCGGTGTAGACGTTCGCTGCCAGTATTTGGTTGCCGCTTGTCTCAAAGGTTCGACCATCTTGGTCAAGGTGTTTCAGCTGGCCGAGCCGATTATTCTTGACATGTTCCGTAATATTGTCGCCATCAACCCAGGCAACTTTCATGTGCCTTATTCCCAGGCTGATAAAATATGAGTCAACTTTTTCTGCGAGGCCTCGTGGATTGAGAGCGCCCCCATCGTGAACAATCTTTATGCGATTGTTGGCCACGGCCCGAGCGGCGTCGCCGTTTTTCCACGCTAGTTGTTCCAAAAAGTTGGGTTCATAGCCCAAATCAGGCCTTGTTTGAAGCTCAATGGCCTTCCAAGCAATGTTGAATTCGGCCAAATAATCAGCGGTGATGGCGTCCACAGCGCCGGAGGTTGCAAGGCGATATACTTGATCGATGCCGTCGCCAATGGCACCAGATGCATTTCCGATCCGAATCGGACGTCGTGTCTTCGTTTGGGAGTTAATAGATGGCATTTTTGGCCTTATTTTAGTTTATGGATCTATTTATTTAAAAATTAAAGTGAAGAAAAAGAATTTCGAGTAGCTCTCCAATCAACCCTCAAGCGCAAAGGTTGTTCAAGATTCCAGGTACGTGCGCCTTGCTAACTTTGGAGCCAACGTATCTGCAACAGCATTCAGACAATAGTCGCTTCGGCAAACATTACCAGTGCATGAATGGAGAAATGTTTAATTCGGCCTAGCCAACCTTGGATCCCCTCACTTCTCCATTTCATCCCAACCCCGCCCATGCAGCCTTCCATCTCGGCAGAGGCGGAGATGCATTAAGCTAATGATTCATTGCTCCTAGCAGCCACGCCAGTGACTCAAGGCACGTCATTTGTGCCACACCGCCAAGGTTACGAGAAACACTGATTTACTGAAGTCAGTAACGTGAGCAGGGGTCTCGGAAGACGTCTCCGGTCTTATTCGGCAACTTCTGGAGTCTAACGTGCCCAGATTCATATACACAAAGTTACGGGGCCATAGACATGTTTTTTCAGTTTGCATTTCAAGTACACTCTACTAACACAAAATTTGCTCTTTATCGTCGCTAATAATGACAGTTTACAATCTAGATCGCAAATTAGATGTCCCTAGAGATCAAAATCTTACCCAACTTTTACACACATCCGCATATGACCTGCCAGAGTCCCACATTATTGCAGCTGATAGTCTCACGAATCGGAGCACCACGCTTGGTGAGCTACGAGACCGGGCCGGCCGCATCGCCAATGGCTTCAAGCAGAGGTTGAACCCCCCAGATCAGGCACGCTGGGCGATTATATTGCCCAACAGTGTGGAGTTTCTAGAGCTTTTTCACTCGATCCTGTGGAATGGGAACGTGGTGTGCCCCATAAATCATGCGCTAAAGGCCACTGAAATCGGGCATGGCATCGCGGTTTGCCGTCCTCACTATGTTGTCTCCTATGGCAAAATTCTCCCTGCTATCGAGGAGGCAATTGAGGTGGCAGTCGGCGAACTAAGAAAAGAAGGCGTTGAATGGCAGCGCCCTACGATTCTCACCGTCATTGCAAAATCCTCTCCACATTTACACATTCCCGACGATTTCCTAGCTTCAGAACGACTGGAGATACCCAATTGGTCCGATACGACAAAGCGACTCGCTTCTATCCATTTGTCTTCTGGAACCACTGGAAAGCCAAAGGGTGTCTGCCTCACCCACTTCAATTTCGTGGCGAATGTGCTCCAGCTCATGTCCCATGATGCTTCGCAGTTTCATCCCGCATCAAAGACTGTGGCATTTACGCCTTGGGCTCACATTGCAATGACGACAATGCCCATGTTCTTGGGTCCCTATACTGGCATGTTTCATCACGCAATGCCCTCGTACAATCTCGAGAAATTCGCAAAGCTGGTTGGATCCAGCCAAGCCACTTCTTTCCAGGGCGTCCCGTCGGTCGTGTTATCGCTGGCCAAGTCGGATGTCACAGATCGCTATGACTTTTCACGGGCGGCGATTCTGAATGTGGGAGGAGCGCCTCTCAAGAAGGATGATTTGAAGAGACTAATGTCTCGAGCACCATGGAAAATGATCCAGGCCTATGGCATGACTGAAGCTGCGGGATACGTGGCCTACCAGCGGCTTGACGAGTCTGTTCCAGAGGGCTGCACTGGTCGCCTGCTCCCAGGCATTGAAGCGCGACTAGTCAGTGAAAGCACAGGCAATGACGCACCGTTTGGTGGGCCTGGCGAACTGTGGCTGCGGGGACCAAACATCACAAATGGGTACGCTTTCAACGACGAGGCAAACCAGAAGGCAT
This sequence comes from Calonectria naviculata, assembly GCA_003031705.1. Taxonomy (NCBI): domain Eukaryota; kingdom Fungi; phylum Ascomycota; class Sordariomycetes; order Hypocreales; family Nectriaceae; genus Calonectria; species Calonectria naviculata. The sequence continues at coordinate 120,708 of NAGG01000174.1, read as the reverse complement.
TTCCCCAGGAGGGATGGTACAACACCGGCGATGTATGCGCCATTGACAACCAAGGTCGCCTCTCCATCGTAGGCCGCACTAAAGACCTCATCAAATACAAGGGATTTCAGGTGTCGCCTTCAGAGCTGGAATCATACGTCAACTCGCATCCAGATGTGGCTGAAAGCGGGGTCGCGGCGCTGTGGGATGAGACGCAGCTCACCGAATTACCCACAGCTTGGGTCATTCTAAAACCACACATGAAAGGTAAAAGTGCAAAGGAGAGGAGGAATTCCCTAAAAGAGGTTCAGAGGTGGATTGACGAGCAGGTGAGTGGTTACAAGAAGCTTCGTGGGGGCGTTTGGGAAGTGGAGAAGCTGCCGAAGAACGCCACCGGCAAGATCTTGCGAAAGGAGATGGTGCAGATGAGAGATGGATTGTGTTCGCTCGATAAGAGATTTCCAGCAAAACTATAATATCTACATATTTATGACACAAGCATTGAACATTTGTCTCCAAATTGTGAAAATCAGCGCCGGTTCAAGTGCGGTTGCTCTCGATGCTGATAATTTCATAACATCTGTAGGGTAGCAAATTCAGAATGGGTGTGGGAGAAGCCAAAAATATAACAACACGGGACGGGAAGATCTCACCAATTAAAATGAATAAAGAAATATGCTAGCTTAGGATAAAACAATGTACAAGGACTATTGGAATTTACTTATTATTGATGTATTGTACGTAGTTTAAAAGTATTATGTATAATTCTCTTTATTTGATCCCAAGTATTGCTGGGGTAACATTCTGGTGATATACTTTTGGCACCTCATTTTATGTTTATTTCGACACCAAAAACGTACGATTGCCAGTCTTGCACTTTATAAAAAGCAAAAAATTAACAGGAAAACGCGGGTAGCATTAGTAACCAATCTTGGCGGGTGTTTCGGCTAAGGTATTACGACGTACATGAGGGGTAGGTAGTAATGTCCACGCGACCCTGCCTCGTGCCGACGATCTTGACAAAACAACCAACATCACCTCTTTGCACCCTCTTCAAACCACGCCCATCCTCCGCTAACAGCCATCTTCCACAATGTCAGAGAAAATTGTGGTCGTAGCCAAACTGCTCACGGTCAGCGAGACCCGTCGTGACCAGGTTTGTCCGCCGTTCCTTCGTCCTTACCCATTGCTAATACTCAATCACAGCTTCTCGACAGGCTGCGGGTTATAGCGAGCGTGGTCCAGAGGGACGAACCAGGAACGTTGAAATATGCTTCGTTTGTCCCACGCCAAGACGACCTCAAGACCATTTACGCGATTGAGGAGTAAGTGGGAGACCTGTCCGTGCAAAGGATATCGCTGACACGGCCAGATACGTCGACCAAGCCGCCTTTGACCTCCACATGGCCAGCCCTGCGGTGCAGGCAGCTAACCAGTGGCTTGCTGAAGAAGATGTCCTGGACCCAAACACCAAGCCCGAGCTCCACCAGCTGACATATATCCCGGATTTTCGAATCATCCGGGAAGAAGTGCAGCAGCACCCAGATCCTCACGTCCTCTTTGCCGAGATTGACTACGCTGATGGCGGGAAGAACGTAGCTATTCCATTTTGGGAGGCCGTCGTGAAGGGAAGCCGTTATGAGAATGGGACTTTGATGTATGGGATCCTACAAGATCCTCAGAGGGAAAACCGGTTGTGCGCAATCGAGGCATACGAGAGCCCCGAGTACCTGAAGAACGTCCATGTCGAAAACAGGGCCGTACAGGACAACATTGCAAAGACGAAGCACTTGAGATCGGGACTGAAGCATCATGCACTCCGGAAGAAGGATGGATTTCTTTACAGGGCCTAGAATACATTATACCATGAGCCTTTGGCTCGAATATTCCATAGAAAGGGCAATATTCAAATTTCCAGTTAATTGAACAGACACAAACTCTATTCCCAGAAGCTAAACTGATATGACGAAACCCACACATCTGCGGCCGTGGTGATTCAAACTCCATCCGTACAGAATACACTGGGGCGACAGAGCAGCTAGCGGTGCGGGGTATCTGCGAATGCGCCCTCAGGATATCTTAGCCCAGGAACCGAGTACCGAAGCACCGGCAGACATCGCTGGGGCCATCCATGCGGATGAGATGACAGCTGTGATCATATCAGTGGATAGCGTTATTGCAACCTTGAGATATCGGATCTATTGCTGACCGAGTGCGCACCCTTTCGTATATCATTTTCCCCAAGCTAAGTGAGGGGCAGGATGATGCTGGGGACCCCGCAATCCACCATGCACGGCATACCGGACCCTCCGCTGAATCATTAGCGCCATCTCTGGAGGCGAAACGAGGCCGTAGGAATCACAACGCCGCGGCGCAGTATTGGGCCTGTGACTGAGGATTGGGACTGGTTGGGAATAATGCCTTTGCGTTCTAATTTCCGCCTTTGGGGTGATGTGACAGGCTGACATATAGTTATCTCGATTGTATAATAAATAATCTGTAGTCTCGTTTTAATTTCTTACTGTCTCGAATAATTTGCTACAGTTATTCAAGATGGCTCCTTCTGCTACTAATGACCACGCCGCAAATGGCAGCGGGTTGCGACTCGGCGTGCCTTCGTCGCGTCCCATCCGCATCGCGGGATGTTCTGGAGGCGAGTTCTAATTGACGAACAATTACGGCTGTAATGCTAACCCATACCAGGTGTTTACGACAGAAAACGAGCCATGGAGGACATGGCAAAGAACGAGGAAGTCGATGTAATAACTGGTGACTGGATGAGCGAGTGCAACATGACCCTTCGAGGATCCGACAAGCGGGACAGGCTTGCCAACCGCAAAATGGCAACTGGCTCCACGGTTGTGGCCAAGGGGTACGAGCCCTACTTTCTGGAAGAGTTTGATCCCGCCATTCCTTGGCTCGCAAAGAAGGGCACCAAGGTGGCTGTCAATGCAGGCGCCTCCGATGTACATGGCCTAGCAGATGCTGTAAAGGAGCTCATCAAGAAGCATGGCGTTGACTTGAAGGTCGGCGTGGTTGATGGAGACGACGTGACCGATGCAGTCCTAGATCTCTACAAGAAGGGCATGTCTGACCCCATTTATACATTGTAAATCTGCAACTAACCCATCTTGAAGGAGAGCCATTCTTGAACCTCCCTGCCAACAAGCCCATCCAAGAATGGGGCTATGAGCCAGTATGTGCTCAATGCTATCTTGGTGGTACTGGCATTGCCGAATGCTTCCGCGGCGGCGCCGACATTGTCCTGTGCGGCCGAGTCGCTGATGCATCAGTCACCGTCGGCGCCGCCATGTGGTGGTGGGGATGGAACCGCGAAGACCACGTCAACGAGCTTGCGGCCGCTTTGATGGTGGGCCACATCATCGAGTGCTCGACTTATGCCACTGGTGGTTACTACTCGGGCTTCAAAGACCTGGGAGTTAACGACCTTGACATGGGATACCCCATCGCTTCGATCGAGGCGAATGGAGAGTCGGTCATCACCATGGAAAAAGGGAGAGATGGTCTAGTCAATACTGCCACAATTGCAAGCCAGCTTCTGTATGAGATCCAGGGCCCCCTTTACTACAACTCAGATGTGACTGCTTCCATTGAAGACGTCAAGCTGGAGCAAGTGGGCAAGAATGCTGTCCGGGTATCCGGAATCAAGGGTCTTCCGGCGCCTCCTACAACAAAGGGTAAGTTAAATGCCTTTCATCTCATGGATATTACTAACAATTTATTGTACAGTTGGAATCACAGCCAAGGGCGGCTGGCAAGCCGAGTTTCACTTCTACCTGACTGGCCTTGACATTGAAGAAAAGGCCGCCATGATTGAGCGACAAACCAAAGCTCGCATGGGCAAGTATCTCGACAAGTTTTCCTGCCTCAAATTCATGATCGCCGGAGCCATCCCCGAGAACCCCCAGTCCCAGGAGGAGGCCACCGTCGACCTCCGCATCTTTGCCCAGACGCGTGACGACGAACTCCTCGCGGGCAGCAGCTTTGTTGACTCTGACCGCGGCTCCTTTGCGCGATTCTGCATCGAGAACCTGCTTCAGTCGTACCCCGGTGGCACTATGGCTCCCGACATGCGAATAGCTGTTGGTCGACCATTCTTTGAGTATTGGGTATCTCTCATGCCACAGAGCTTTGTGGAAGAGACTGCTCATCTGCCCGACGGCACCGTCAAGAAAATTTCTCCTCCTGCCAAGACACAAGAATATGCCCGGGAGCAGCCATCACAAGCCGAGACTACAAACCCAGCTGACCTAGCTTCGTTTGGCCCCACGACTCGAGGTCCTCTAGGCTGGGTTGTCATGGGAAGGTCGGGCGACAAGTCTAGCAACGCCAACCTTGGCCTATTCGTCCGCCACGACGACGAGTGGGACTGGTTCAGGACTATGCTCACTACTGAAAAGATGCGTGAGCTCTTGGGTAAAGACGACGTGGGCCGCCAGATTGACCGCTGTGAGATGCCCAACATCCGAGCCGTGCACTTCTTGCTCAAGGACCACCTCGACCGCGGCTTCAACTCAACGTCAAGCTTTGATAGTCTAGGCAAGAACCTGTGCGAGTACATCCGAAGCAAGCATGTGGACATCCCCAACAAGTTTCTTGAGAGGGGCAAGGTCTAGGTTAGAACTAGTTGTCGGTCGATGGCATGGATAATTGTGTGTCGGGATCCTAAGGGTGTACGAAGCATAAGAGTATATAAGAATGTACCAAAGCTAGGATTGCAAGTAAATAAAATTATAAGTGAAAGTTAGACAACACATCACAGCGGGCTACTGAAAATGCTTCTAATTGAAACAAAGTAAGAAGCGACCCAGAATAACAACGCGAAAGGATTAGGAATTATTTATTATGTAGGCGACCTTGGCTTCGTCAGACTTGACAGCCCATTTATTACATTTGTAAGAGTTCTATACATGGATGAGTCTACTTTTGTTACAAACGCAGGAGCATGATATCCGCATGTCGTTTGCTATATTGGTTCGACTAGGTTGGATCAATCACCTAGGAATCCAAAGCCCGCCGTTACCATAGACCTGATCACGCGCCAAGTTCGACTCTGACCTCACACCAGCCAAGTGGAGCGGGAGTCTATCCACGCGGTTCTGTACCATGCCCGTCACGCCGTTTAGTCGATCCGAGAAGGTCCTTTCACCCTTCGCCATCTGCATAGTCGCCCTTGCTTCCTGCGGCGCCCAAGCCTCGCGTCCCAGGCTGGCCAGAGTGGTCATGACATCCCGGCCATGCTCCTGGATGAGCATTTCGTTGGAATGCTCCGGGGCCCACGGGTGCAGGTATCCCATCAGCATAACCTTGAGACGTGCGTCAAAGAACACAGTATCCTCAAAATCGTTGATGATGTGCACAGCAACCTTGTTTTTCTGCACAACGCCCGGTGTTGCGTTGCGCAGAGGGGCAATGGTCACAATGGCTTCGTACCAGTCGCCCGAAATCTCTTCCAGGCCGGGCTGAGGCTGGATGCTCGCCCACGCCGCAAAGACGCCAGACATGCGCATCTTGACCTCATCGGGGGTCTCGCTGAGGTTTGCGGTGGGTATGCCAAGCTCTCTCACCGAGATGCCAGTTCCACGCACCACCTTTCCGGCAAACTTTAAGGGGAACGGAGCCTCCGGGCCGGTATCAGGACCGATGACCTCGAGCGGTCCGTCAGGCATTGGTCCCCCAGCAATTGGGTCGTAGCGACCAGCTTTTCCATTCTTCCAGCTCTCGTTGACGGCATCGCTGAGCCCAGTGGTTTTGTACGCTGTGCGGGCGGCCTTGGTGATGGCCTTGGTAGGTATTCTTTTTGTGCCTTTTTCGATGACGGCCCCCGCCACGCCTGTGTACTTGTTGACGACCTGCTGCCCAATTGTGGTCGCGACCTTGACGCCGAATTCCAGCGGCATCGTGCTAAGACTAGAGCCCCGTACGGAGCTGACATCGGTGGACGTGCTGGCGATTCTGAAGACGGGACTCCCACAGAGCACCTTTTTGGTATCCTCGTTCTCGCTCATGACGAGACGAAAGTAGCCGTCCGTGGCGGCAGCAGGGATGCGGACAATGTGAGTTTCCCTTGGCACATGCTTCCTGGCCTTGCCCCCTGCCTTTTTGAAGAACCTCTTCAGGTCCCGCTGAATGGCACGCTCCTCGTTTGGCTGGATGTGCTCAGGCGCCGCCTTGGACGCCGGCGTGACGTTGATCCAGTTCCCCGTGCTGCCCACCATGGCCTTGAGCGTCATGCCCATGTTGCCAGAGAAGCCCTTCTGCTGCAGCCATATGGTCCTCCTTGGCGGCAGCAGCTCATCTGAGAGGATGGTGATGGGCACCGAGGTAGCCGGCCCTCGGTACCACACCAGGGCATGCGAGTGACGGATGATGGTGAAGTGCCTCGTCGACTCGGCCGGGTGGCTGATGAGCCCGCCGGCAAAGTACTGGGCCTCCCCCAGGGCGGCCTTCCACTTGGACTGGTCCTTGGGCGGCTGGTCCTGGCCAACCACGGCCGACAGGGCCGACGAGCTCTTGACGCGTCGGATCTCGTGCTCGGGCTGCGGGCTCAGCGACGACTGGCGGGGCAGGGGATCGACGACGAAGTCGACGTGCTGGCTGCCCTGAGCGTCGACGAAGCCAGCCTGCTGTCGGGGATGCGCTCCGCTAAGGTTTGTCGCTGACCTCACGGGCCGGAGCGGACGTGCCGGCGCAGGCGGAGCCAGGGATGCGGTGGGCGATCCGAGGGGGGATCCGTATGGCGGAGGAGGGTCTGACGGGTAAGGTCCTGGCGGAGGCGGAGGCGGAGGCAGCGGCGGCGAGGGCAGCGCCTCTTGGTATCTGGCCGCCCAGTCTGCCCGAGTGCCCATGGTTTGCGTGTGTCCGTCTCTCACGGGAAGTTTAAGGAGATGGGGAAATGTTACGAGTCCATTTTTTTTTCTCTCTCTCCTTCCCTCCTGGCGATACACGGGCTGGTAAAATGAGACACGACCCATGCTATCCAGAGCCAAGAATGGCCAAGAAAATGGCACAGTACGCTTTCAGGGGTCGCGGCTGCGATCGCACGGTACACGATATCACCCCATCGCCACATGTCTATCAGACACTGCACTTCATGCGCCAATCACGTCGGGTTCTATGACGACACGCAATTACCGCGGCCGTTGGCTTTATTACTCAGTTTCTATGGTTTCTGTCTGATCGAGATTGCTTCTTCTGCTGCAACACCACGGTGATCAGAATCCAACGTTACTCGTTTCTTTTTATTTTGCCCGTTTAATTTCCGAGGACCAACGCCTCGACCTCGGCGGCCTCCTTGGGCACCGTTGTCAGGTTCTCGTAGCCCGTCTTGGTGACGAGAATGTTGTCCTCAATTCTGCAAAGTCAAACGTTAGACTGTCTTCACCACAAAAATATCGTTGCATAATGCTCACCGGACACCGCCAACATCCTTGTATGTTTCCAGGACATTAGCGTCAATATACTTGCTGTGGGCGGGGTCCTTAAGATAGGGAGCGATAATAAACTCGCAAAAGTAAATCTGCAACACCTAGTCAGTATGCCAAGGGTTGCTAAGGGTTGCTATGGCGCAGGCCATCTACTCACGCCGGGCTCAACAGTCACCACACTCCCTGCGGGCAGCTTGCCACGCACACGGAGGTAGCGGAACATCTTGTCCTCATCGCTGTAGTTGGGGTTACCGCCAGTGTCGTGTGTGTCCATGCCAAGGTAATGGCCCAGACCGTGGGGGAAGAAGGCGACGCTAGTACGGGCCTTGAGAATCTCATCCTTGTCACCCTTCAGGATACCAATTGAAAGGAGGCCCTCAATGGCAATCTTGTGTGCAAGCAGGTGGACGTCGTCCCAGAGGACGCCCTCCTTTAGCACCTCGGTGCATTCCTTTTGCATCCTTAGGACAATATCGTAAATGTCTCGAGACTCCTTGGTAAACTTGCCCGAGAGGGGGAAGGTCCTAGTCTAGTACCTGTGTCAGCTGTGTGTGGGCGCATAGGATAAGACAAGACGCGTTTCCGCTTACAATATCGGCCGCGTAGTTGTTCCACTCGGCACCTCCATCCAGCAAGAGGTTTAGCTTGCCCTCGAGGGGCTCGTCGTTCTTGACGTAGTGAAGGGTGGCCGCAGCACGTCCACTAGCAAAGATGGGGCTGTAAGCCATCTCCTTGGCGCCATGGGCAACGCATCGCTCAATGAAGATGGCCTCGAGCTCCTGCTCGTTCTTGGCTTTTCGCGCGTTCTTCACGGCGGCCTGGTGGGCAATGTCGGAAACCTGGTTCGCCTTGCGGATCAGGGCCACCTCAAACTCGTCCTTGACAACTCGAGCCACTTCGATGGCGGGCTTGAGCAGGGCAAAGTCCTTGGAGCCAAACTCTAGGAATGTGACGTGGTCGGAAACCTGGTTCGCAATGGCAAAGACGGTCGAACCCGACTCGCGAGCACCCAGGTTGGCGAGGGTGGCGTTGACCTCTGTGGTGTACTTGACCTCGTCTACATCGTATCGCTGGAGAGCCTCCTCGATGCTGACGGGAAGGCCGGACCAGATAACGCTATCGGGGTCGATGGGAGGAATGAACAGTGTCGACTTCTGCGTCTTGATGTCGTAGATAAAGTAGGAGTCGGCGAGGTTGCAGCCGGTGAGGTAGTAAAAGTATCGGCGCTGGCTGCGGTCGCGCCCGTGTCAGTGCATGATGCTATCGCAAGCTGTGAGGGGATCTGAGACATACCGGAAGTGCTCGGGCTCGTCGTTATCTTCGATGAGCTTGGTCATGCGACCCTCGAGGTAGAGAACGCCGTTGGTGGCGGGGTTCTTCTCGCCGATGAGCTCGACGACGCGCTTGGCGTGCGCCTTGGCGGGGTATTTGCCCTTGAGGACCGTCTCGTAGTCTTCGGCAACCATGTTGGAGGCGTTCGTCACTGTGGTGGTGGTGTTGTAGCGTCGGGGCAGCTGCAGGCGAGGGACAGGTCGGGCGACAAAAGGACGAGAACGGCCGGCGAGCGAGAGGAAGGATCGCGATCGGGTGGCAGAAAAGGACAAGCTCGAAGCCGAATTGGACGTCGAGATGAAGGAGGATGGTGAACGGGAGAGGAAGGCCCAACGAGAAGCTGTGAGACGTGACCCCGCCATGGTGGGAGTGGCCGCGCCCACCGCCGCCAGCTTGATAACGGGACCCGAAGCCATGAGAATGACGGAAGAGGCCTGCGGGGCAGCTCAGCTTGTCCGAAGAGGCAGCTCCTCACTGGAAGCCCTCGCTGGCCGGTGGAGCCTACAGGGATGTGCGTGCTCTGGTGGTGCTCTGGTGGGGTCGCTGGCACCGCTGAGGAACCCCCACCAACGGCTGTCTACGGCTTCTGAAGGGCTACTCGCTGGGAATGCGACGATAATTACTACACGAGCTTTGCCATTGGCGTCGTATTTCCGCGAGCAGTGCCTGGGTCAATTCAAAAGTACCTAGATCCATACAAGAAAAAAAAATTTGACCAAAAGTTCCTCACTGCTCCATACCAGCCACCCATCTTCAGTTGTCCTCCAGCTTGTAGTCCCTCCAATCAATACTTTCGCACTTGTCGTAGCCAGTCAGCCAATCGACAATGGACCCCTTCACGGCCTCCTCGATGGCATCTTCGACGCATTTCCTGTTGGCGTACTCCTTAATGTTGTGACTGTCCTTGTGCCACTCAAAGAATTCGAACACAGCCGTGTGGCCCGGGTGTGGGATGAGGTCGTCGTTGGACTCCATTTCGCATCGCTTGAGCCGGATGTCCTTTGTGTCCAGGAGGTTGTCGTCCATGTCGAAGCAGGTTCTCTGCATTATCTTCTCGAGGTCTGTACACCAGCTCTCGAATTGCTTCTTGTGAGGCGCCATGAAGATTTTGTAATAGTAGCTGTGTTGCCTGCGCCAGCTGATCTTCTGGAAACGGCATCGCACATCCACCTTCAAGGGAATATCGCGGCCTGGGCCCTTTTTGCCTGCGACAGGTTGCGCCACAGAAGCGGGCTTTTGGTCAGCTTTCACCTGTTCGAGTCGCATCCCTTCCAGCTGCTCGGGAGTTATCTTCATGTCAACGAGTGTCAGGTTATCGTTTTTTATAAGCACTTCGAGTTCCGCCGAGACCAAATGTGCAATGCACACAAGGAGCAAGGTGATCAAGATGCCTGTCATGGAATGTCGTGCCATTTTACCAGCAAATGATCCAAAGCTCTATAGGTTTCAAATTCTGGGGGTTTCAATATGTCTCAAGTCTCAATTCGCGAAGAGAGGGCGGGGATTAAATGGACGGAGAGGACAGAGTACAGGTGTGCATCTCAGAGTCCTTAAAAAGTGTATAAGCGAATCATCCCACTTACACATCTCGAGACATGCAAATGCTAAACGTTATGCAAGACATGCTTCGCCCACGAAACACAAACGAAGAATCAGATCATGGAATGTTGCTAAAATAACCAGCTCTATAATGAGAGTGCTAATTAAATACCACTAATATCACAATGCCGCCTCGCAGAGTCAGCAAGTTCTATCAAAGTCTACGACGCAATCCTGCTTTAATAATGAATGTCAAAAAAATGAAGCCAAAATAAAAAAAATAAAAAAAAATCATATCCAGCGAGTGCGTGGCGCGAGATGCTGGCTCTGCGCCTTGTTCTGTTTCAAAGCCATATTGCTCTTCTTCCTTCTTTCTTCTCCGCCTCCGATAATGATGTAAGGTTGCCTCTAAAACACAAGACACAGTCTCGTCTCTCGTGCATGTACGTAGATCCTGCGGCTCTATTTTCGGATGGGGTACAACGGCTTCTGTGTCTCGTACAGAAACTGGAACATGGTGTTGTAGGTGAACGGGTGCGAGTAGCCGTAGTTCAGGCCGTGTCCCGCCCCGGGCACAACGGTCGCGTTGAACTGCGAGGCCTCGGGGAAATAGTCTCGTGACACGTCGAGGATTGAGTCACGGCCGTCGGCGACGCCTCTGGTCGCCTTGCAGTCGCTCCCGCAAAACGGCAGATCACGCTCTGTCGATCGTCAGCATCACTCAGCCCTGCACAAGAGACATTTATGCAGCCTCACCGCCAGTTATGACCAAGACAGGCCCTGTGAATGCGCTCTTTTTCCCAACCGGCGCGCCTACGGTGAGCAGTTCAGCTGGGGCTGCGGGCTGGCCGAACTTGTAGGCCAGCTCCAGCATGGCGGGGTCGAAGTCCCCCTCGCCGAAGAAGTTCATCTGCATGCTGCTTGTCGAGGCCGATGCGACATAGCCCTCCGGGTATTGGCCAGCTAGCACCGGCGATTCCATAACGGGTTGGAAGTTGTTACTAAGGAGAAACAATGGAATAAAAGAAAAGACGTGCGAAAAGCCGGTGAGGATGACAGTATCGGTCAAGGTAGGGTGCATGTTGGACAGCGCGTAGGTCATGACGGATCCGAACGAGTGCCCAACATGGATAATCCGCTCGTATTTGCCGTGGACGCCGGGGATCTTGTCGCTCGTCGCTAGGTTTGTAAGTTCACGAAGCGCTGCAATCTCCAGAAATACTTGGATCTCGTTGATGGGGTGGCCCTTGGTTGAGGCGCCAATGCCCAGTCGGTCCCAGGTGAGAGTCGAGTAGTTGTGCTGGTCAACTGCTTCGGCGACATAGCTGTAGTTGTAGTCGTTGTAAGGATGGTCCCAGTATCTGCGGTCGAAGCCGACGCCGTGTGTCATGATCTGGAGTTCGCGGCCGGGTCCATGGTCGGGCTCACAATATGTGGCCGCGAGTTTATAGTCTCCCGAAATTTTCCTTGTCTGCAGACTTATCAGTCATCTAAGACGGGACAGGCGATAGTTCACCACCTACTCCGTTCACCATCATGTTGGGATAGTCACGGCCTTGTTGCGCCATGTTCAGAAACAGGTTCGTTACTTCGATCTTGGTCGTCGGCGTCTTAATGTCGAAAACGGCATTCTCAGCCTTTAATGACACTGGAACCGTAATGTCCTTGCACTTCCTCGCCGAAGCCACGGCGAGGAAGCCAAGGAGGGCCACCAGCTTATACATGGTCGCGGGGTGCCGAGGAGGCAAATGAGGGTATAGAATAAAAGAAAAAAGGATGAAAAGGAAGAAGAAAGCGAGTGCGACGAGGGTGATTCAACTCTCAAGCCACAACACCAACGGCAGATCTCATCATACTTATAACTCTGCGCCTCTGGTCGCCTAACATCTCAAATTTGCGTCTCAGCCCTGTCCACACTGCACCACACACGTCTTCTAGATGGGAGGCGACTGACACCCGCGGACGAGAACCGGACCTGGAGCCCACACCCCCCACCGATCCTAGGGGTGGTTGGTCCAGTTCCCCGGAGCAGGTGGAACCTCCGAGCGAAGCCTCGCAGCAACAATGACGCCGTCCGCGGTGGTCAAGGCGGAAAGAGCATGCAATAGACCGGCCCGCATCTGCATCCCCGCCCTGGGAACACGCCCCCCCCGAGGCTGCCATCAGGGCCTCGAGCGAGCGGCGGCTCGACAAATGCTGCCGAGGACCCTTGCTGAGCCAAGGACGGATGTGTCGATAGTGAGACAAGAGAGTGCTTTGTATTCGAGCCAAAGAGGGCCTGATTGACAGGAACCAACGGGCAATGTGAGACATGACTCTAGCGCCCGCTCTACTAATTGAGATCTGCCCTTGGCCCAAACAGAGCCACAGTTGCTGGCGTCGATGCCAGTCCAGCATCTCGCAGGCTAAGCTGTAAGAGGGCATTCACACGCCAAAAGTTCCCCCTTAGCTGCGCATACAGACAAAGGTTCATTGTGTTTCCCCATATCTGCAGAGCCGAGGGTGCAGCGTCTTCCCCCAAGAGGCCCTAGCCTTGCGCGCTAGCGACTCCAGATTGCCGGGGGACCATCCCTTGTCGGTGCAGAAATGGCATTTTCTCTCCCGTCATTCCCGCCCAAGCAGGAGAGACATCATGAGACTTGCTCCCGAGAGGGGAATAAAAGAAAAATTGAGTAGATTGGGTCTCAGCGAACAGGGCGCGGTGCAATCCACCCGCAGGCTTGGGTTGCAGAGAAACAGAGAGTCCCCCCGTCCCCGCCCAACCGCGCATACACATTTGTACCGCGTTGTTGGTGCCCCTCCCCCCTTGTGTTTCGCCGCCGATCACTGCAAGGGGTCGACAGCGATTTGAATTGTGTAACGCATTGTTTCTTCGGCGCCGGAAAACCGTCGTTCGGATTTCCCAAATACCTGGAAGTGGTCGGAAGCAGGAGGGCGTTTGAAGGGGTTTCACGGTGCGACAGCCAGGACCGGCCTGAGCCTAGAACATTTCTAGGACCCTGTGAGAAACTGATTGGGTATTTGGTTTAAAACAGAGAATGCCCTCTGTGCAACCTCAGAAATAGGCCGTTGCATTCTTCTCAATTTGCGCTCCCGCCCTCTCTCCCTCCGCATGCGACGTTACCAGGCCCATGCCACGGCCAAGAGCAGTGTACCATCGATGGTGTCATTGAGATAGGCATGCCACCGCGCACCAGCGTTGATAGCGTCCACTAGAGTCTCACGCTTCATGCCTCCCAACAGTGTCTCAGTTCGCACAGAACATCGTTGGTCGAATCCACAGAGGTGGATGGCCTGTCGTCTATATGCAGTGCCCCTCGGCACGGAAGAGGCAGGGGCCGGTTCGTCCGCCTCCTCCGCTCCCTCCGCCGGCGCCTTGCCATCGCCACCTGAAGGCAAGCCAATTACGATACCCGAGGGCGCTAACGCACCTCACGGGCCGAATAATCTTGCCATTTAACTAGATTAGTGGCTTTAATCCTTGGAGGCGACGTTGCCTCGCGATGTGACAGGCGATGGCACGTTATCCCGCCAGCGTCTGTATAGTAGGGAAACTTACAACAGCTTTAAGATGGAAGATGAGGCCGGTTACAGGATCCCATTTTCCACTTTACATTCTGCGGGTATTGCGCACAAGTCTATGAGCCAACGCAACTTGGGGCCGCTTTTTCAGGAGACGCCAGTCTATGCGCTCCAAATGGCCGCCGATCTCATCCACAATTGCCTACATATCACAGAGGTATTTGTCATTCACTGCTCCTGCATGTTTCCTAAATAAGGGGGAGTAGTGGATACAGTCGGCATCGGATGCCTTGCCTAGGTGTCTTGGCAAACAGGGCGTGACAACTCCAGGAGATGCCTTGGGCTATGATCTCAGTCTCTTAGGCTACTCCCAATCGTCATCTTATATTCGATTAACGTAAGAAGTAAATATGATAATTCTAAGATTATCATGTAAAAATTTCTAAAGAACATTATTTCATAAGTTTAACTGGCATAGAGGGAAGAGAGAAGAAGCAGAGCCCGCTCACTTACACTGCTGTGGGGTTGAGATCAACTCCCTGAAGATGTATGACAGGGGCTACCATCATAACTGTCTCATCCAGCGGCAGGGTGGAAGGCCTAGGGTAGCTCTGGCAGATAAAGCAACCTAACAAAGGTTCTAACCATGGCTCTTTCTTACGGTAAAGTAGAAGCTGTAATGGAAGAATACAGGATGGGTGAAATGCCAATCGTAACAGTCACGAAAGAATGCTGAAATAAAGAAAACGATGCGCCCTTGAAGTTTTAAATACAACGCATGCTGGATTCTCTGAACGACCCGCTACTGAGAGCCTTGAACCGAGGATCTTACATGGCTGCGCATTGCACAAAGCCCTAGAAAATTGCCAAGCCCCGGATAACTGCTTTCCACAACTTCACTAAATAAACGTTGAAAATATTTCCCTTATTACCCACCTAGTTATGCATGGCTTGCACTTGCATACCGACCAGGGGTTACGGTCTGCCGGAGAATAGTGGTCATTCGGGTATGCAGGTACAAGCTGTGCGCGTTCAAGAGGATATACAGAAACCTTAGAGCTGCGCTCTTTAATTTTTAATAAATACATCTTACTCTACCGCTCGTTCTTCCAAAAATGATTCAGGCTATTACTAATCGTGAAAATGGAGTTTGCATCCTTAAAGGGACCTCTCAACCATTACGTACCAAACCACAAACACAGCGGTTAGCTTCTCCAATAGCGCCGCTGGAAATATTTCTGTTGTGTTCGACAAGACAAACTTACCATCTGGTGGCCTACAGAGGTGCTCTTCTACTATATTGTATATGATAGGCATACCGGTTGCAGCAATTGTTTTTATTCTATCTACATAGAGCCAATAAGTATGTTTCCCTGGCAACTACAAATCAACGGCTGCCATGGCGAATCCCTCGTCGTGCTGTACCTGGTAGAGTAACAGCGGGTACTCGCCAAATTTGGCATGCAAAATCTGAGAACAATGTCACAGGTTTCTGTGTTCTCATCTCCTCTTGCACCCCAATTCTTGTTAGTATAATTAAAGGCCATTTATCTGTGGGTATATAGCTTATTACACTCTTCCATGGGCCAAGATAAAATGTACCCTTACCCTCGATGCGCCTCAACCGCCATGTTCTTGACTGCACATGACCGCAAAGGAAGACATTGTCATATACAGGCTTTTTGGACCATCACAATGAGTAAATGAAGACACTAATTATCTTTTCTTTGGGGTCGTTAGTTCAACAATACATTGTTCATACTATGCCTTGAAATTCGGAACTACGTGATGTAGTTTCACCTTGGAGAGCTCGAGTCGATAATAATTCGGTGAAAGGTTGCTCGAAATTCTCCAAATAATTAAAATAAATGCATTCAATGCATTATTTATATCAATCCTCCGGGTATTAGATCTTTGTGGAGCCCCTTCCCCCCTTTCTCACTCTTGCTTCGCTCCGAATACACACATTGGCACGCGACCAACCAATATCAAGGCCACCATCATGGCGATATTTGTACGAACTTTGAAGTTGGCATCACCCCTTTCCTGCTCCCTGTCTTGCCTTTTCTTCTTTTACGCGTCAATTTATCATGTCTGTCGCCTCCCCCCTCTATCTACAACGCGACGACCGTGTCGCGAAAGTTTTAGACATCCAGGGCGCAGCGCGTGCTACATAAAAGGAGGTGCCGAAAGTCTGACAACACCAGCGACATCTTTCAATTGCGACCACCTGTAAGGCCTAACATAAAAAAGTTATAACTCCAAGATAATAAATAAGCCTAGTCCTATCATTTGTTATATTACTTATGCTAGGCTATTTTATTTAATTGTTGAGTTGGTGGTGGGTGGCTCGCGGCGAGGCGTTGTCAAACTTTTGGCTCATCACTTTATTTCACAACGTGGTCAATATGGAGTCCTGAGAATAGCTTGCATCAGGTTTTGGATACCATTCCAGTCCATCGGATCTACATAACGCATAGACCCTGATCTAAGGCTATAATTGGACCGTGTTTTGTGATACTGAACCAATGGAAAATTTATGGGATGAATGTTGAGAAATTGGCGCCCAAGATTCCCTGAACATCATACGAATAGCTTCTAAATATCAACCCTTCGCGCAACGGATCACAGTCTTGCTCAGTTTTTACTTAGAGATTTAGAATTTTCCAAACTCAGATGAAGAGAGGTTTCCCCGTTAGCATTCGCCCGGTTGTTTGGTTTTGGGACTGTCTCGCCCTCCCTTGCATACCTCTGGCGCTGTTGGCCCGATCGCGCGGCACGACTTAGACTCCATGACTGGGCAACTGCACGTATCTCAGTCGATTGCACATCACTCAATAATTATATGAAATGCAGTTATGAATACCACATACCATTATCGAATCGTCCAAACAATCCTCTTCAAACCCTCTACTTTAAGAGATGGGCTGGAGGTGATTCGAGACGAGTTGTTCTATTCCATGAGTCGTAAGTACGATCTTTTGCATCATAACCACGAAGCACTCGATTCTGCACCTGCTTGCAGCTTATTGTGCATTGCTGCATCTGTGTGCATGCTTTGCTGTGACGCATAGCGGGATGGGACAGCTCTGGCCAAATACGGATTTGGCCAGGGGACCACAGTCCTTCAAGCTCGATTCACCGGGCCCAACACACATTATACATCGGGCATCTTCAGCAATGGGCCCTTCGGTGTTGGTAGCGGTGCCATTCTGGCTACAAGGGGCGCCTCCAGTACTGTCAGCGACAGTGGCATCAACTCTGAGAATGGGGTCCCCGGAGCTGACCGGTACTGCGGCCCCAACACACTGAATTCCTCTACTTTAACGATCGACTTTTCCGTCAATCCCGGTTATCAAGGTGTGAATGTTAAGTTTATATTGGCAACGAGAGATATGGATGTCCAATCAATGCATCATCTCTCAATCAGGCATTCGGGCAACTGACAGATGGTAGCAATGACGTGGACCCAATTGGTATCTTTATTGACGGCCAGCAGTACGCTGGAGATAGATTTGGGACTCCAATCATGGCCTTAACTACGCGTTTACAGCCTCCGTTTTCTATTCATCCACCAAACAGCCACGCATACTACACCTCATCGACACCCATGGTGGTCAGAGGGATTCCGCTGGCCGGATCCCACAGAATGGCAATCTCCATTTGTAACCAGAGAGGTGCGGGTGCTGGTAGCGCGATTCTCGTCAAAGTCGAAGGCTGCAAGAACTGCGAGCCTGAACCCAGAGTGGGCTACGTGGCGAAAACCACGGCGGCTAGCCCGAGAGAGGCACCGAGTGCAACGGCCACACCGGCCCCTGGGACCTTTCAGGTCGGTTCTGCCCCGGAGCCACAGTCGTCTATATCCGTAACGACAGCAACAACCGCCGCGTATTTTGCCATGAGCACGACTACAACCAATACAACAATAGAATCAGCATCTGGTTTCACTATAAACACACCCGGAGACTCGTTTCTTGCAGAGTGTTCAGTTAAAACTAAAAGGGCGTCAACATGCGTCCAACAGAACGACCCAGGGTGGACCAAGGCAGAGGTGCAGCAAAATCGATTAACTCAAACGTACGCTGCGTCTCTTAATGATTGCTTTTCTATTTGCGACCAATATCCAGCATGTATGCGTATTGCCTGGAACCCCAGCCAGTTCTTATGTGAAGCCTGGCCAGGGGCCACACCTGATGAAACTGGCTACTTCTCCGATCCTAACGCTCCATGGTTTTTCTATGACAGCGGCTGTCAGCCTGCTTTTGCCGGTTCTATAACTGCATACAGAACTATGATAACCACATCTACAACTGCTTTCAGCACAAGTACCACAACTACCAGTGAAATGTCAACATCTAGTACCAGCACAACTACAACGACAGATTCAGTTACCAGCATGAGCACAACAGCGACGTCAGTTATCGGTACAGAAACAATCACAGTTACAGCTTCAACAGATTCGACTATCAGTACAGTAAAAATAGCAACAACAAACACTGAGTCAGATACCAGTACGGTGACAGCAACAACAGCGGAGTCGACTGGTGGTATAATTAGAACCACCGATGAACAATCAAGATCTGGCACTACCGTAAATACAGTAATAGAATCGACTCCCAGCTTGACCTTTACAACAGGTAGTGAACAGATAACAGCCAGCGAACAGTCGGCATCTAGTAAACCGTCAACATGTAGTGAACAGTCAACATCTGGTGGGGATCTAGCATCCAATACGGCTATAGACACAGCATCAGACTCAGCTATCGACACAGCAACGATAACAACAGAGTCGAGTGTTAGTATGAGTACAATGATGAGCGGGCAATCCGTATCTGGCACCGTCACAGACACAGAAGTATCAGGCGTCAGCACAAGTACAAAAACAGTTAGTGAGGAGTCCAATATGAGCACTACTACAGGACGAGAAAGTTTTACGAGCGTGTTAAGTGGCTCAACTGGCACGATCGTTCCTGATTCGACCCAATCAGCCACTACAAGCCAGTCAATAACGGGTACTATCGCCTGGCACAATATTAACCACTAGTTACTCAATCACATCTAGCTTGTCAACTGGAACCCTCGCCTCTGATCAGCTAACAACTGGAACTGCCCTTGATATAACCAGCCAATTGATTACCGACACTACTACCGAGACTGCAATCAACACTCTTCCATTTACAGACTTAAGCACAACAGGGTAAGAGTCAACATCAAATCCAACAACGGGCTCCTTATCTGTGACCTCTTCGTCCATCACAATATCAGCATCCAATCTCGCAAGTACCTTGACTGCAGACACTTCCCCTATAATAAGCACTGCAGCTTCTCAGTCTATTCCCAATTCTTCAACTGAAAGTTCATCACCTGGATTATCAACATCCTTCGTTACGACCACGAGCTTCCACGATACTAGCTCCAGTTTGCTTACCCCAAGCATAACTCCAACAAGCTCAGGGGCCGTTGCGGGCGTCACAAACTTGCCAGTTATCGGGCAACATAGATACTATGGCTGTTTGGGCTCTGCAGCAGGCTATCCGAGTTTCAGGCTCATAGCGAGCGGGCCTGACATAACCACTGTAAAGTGCATTTTCCTCGCCAGTGACTGGCAATATGTGGGCATTTTCGATGGGTAATCAACGCCTAATCCACCGCAGGCTTTTTTGTAGCTAATTGCGATACAGATCTTGCTATGCTGCAAACGACCTAACCCTCTCGTCATTAGTACCAAATGCCCGATGCGATCGCCCATGTCCGGGTGATCCGGGGCTCTATTGTGGCGGCCTTGTCGTTCAAGGAACCACTCCAAAACGGCGTTTCGACCCTCAAACACGCGCCATCCGTCGTAACGCACCTCAGGGCATTTTGCTGACCATTTACATTTTCGCGGGTGACATCAGTTTGAGTTCAAGTTCGGCTAGCACCACTATTACACCTTCTGGGCTTTCTGGACGAAGTACGTTGCCAGCCTTTAGTGAAGATCCAAGCACTACGTCTTCAATTTCTAGTCAAACCATCTCATCACACAGCAGCATTACTGATAAGACAATGATCCAGGTTGACCGAGGGGCTTGTGAAGTAGTAAGTCAGCCAAGCATACGGTCCACTCTTGGAGGGATCTGGACTTTGTCAGTACTGTTTTTTTCTTTGATCTAGTCCAAATTACTTACCAGTGAGGCCGTAGTAGGTCTTGGATCCCTCGTGGGCAGCAATAGGAATGACGTTGGTGGCCGGCTTCGTGTCACAGGTCCAGTGAACGCCGGGGTCCAAGCGATCAATGGGTGCATCATGGACAAATCCTCCACTAGAGTAGCTACCTTGGTCGTGGGAACTACCAGAGGATGGAGGGCTGTAGGAAGCATCGTGAACATGTGTTTCAGTTCCACTTCCGCTTCCGCCAGAGTCGCCACCATTTCCGTAATAACCACCTGAAGGCGGCTGGCTATAGGAAGCCTCATGAACACGAGTAATGGTTTTAGTAACGCTTCTGGTTACAACGGACTTGTCACCATACTCGTGTTGCTCGCCATACTCATCATGTTCACCAGAGGACGGCGGGGTGTAGGCGGAATCAGGAATGTCAGTAGTGGTCGCGAATGCCTGTTCCTCAGTGCAAGTCTTGCTCTCGACGCTGACTGAGGTCTCTATAGCATCGCCATAGCCAGCAACGGAAGAAACTTCAGCAGGTGGCAAGGCTTGGACACAGACCGAGGCCGCCAAAGCGGCCGCGGCGAATCGTGTGAGCGTTGAGAAGACAAGTAGAGATTATTATGAAAGTAACGAATGAATGAAGAAACAAGAAATACAGTATGTGAAACGGTTGAGTGAGTGTTGGACGGCCCAGAGGACCAAAAGGACTGACTAGACGGTCAATGGAGTGTAAAGAACGTGGTGGTGGAGGTTAGAGACATCCAAGAATACAATGAAGAGTGCCATGGCTTTATATCAAAGTCATCATCTAACATGAATAGTTTAATTCATTTAATTCAATCTCATCCGCCTTGCCGTAGCGCCACGAGACCGTTGTAGCATGGGGATGCCGGCTGTTAGTGAGAGGGGATACAAGAAAGAGAGCTGTTGGTTGTGATAATATTCCTAATCAGGCTAGTAGTTTGAGTTCAGCCCGAGCACTACTGTTCAGAGGCTGTTTGACAATGCACGCTATTGGCAAACGGTTATTATTTCCGATAGCCTGGACCGGCCTAGTTCGGGACTTGCCCAACGCCATGCAGATCTAACATCAGGGGAGAGCTACGGCGAGCTAAACGAGTAGCTAAACGAGTCAAAAATCCTCCATGTGGTATGTCTTAAGGCCGACTCCCCGGGCTGAGAGCGACCTGATCAATCCGACATATCATATCTGATCAAGTGTTGTCTTAGCCACGTGCTAATACGGATCGATCAGGAGATGTGGCGTGCCTGTGGCGCCGCCTCGGGCTTGCGGAGTTGGATATTTACATTGAGGCATAACGATAGGGGCATAATTAGGGGCTTTCTTGTTTATCAGATTTACCGTGTTCATGAATCGAAGCACGCCGGCTTTAGATTCTATGCTGTGAAATGGGCTGATCTATTGCGCTGTAAGTCGAGACCATGAGAATGTGTAACCAAGAGGACATTGGCTTCAGAGCAGAAAGCTATGGGTTTCAAAAAGAATTGATAGAAACGGGATGGAAAATTGCGTCCAATCAATGTAATTATTATGATGATTGGGCCACGGTTGGAACATCTACCAGTATGTTTGCTTGCCTCGATTCTCCTTATGTTATGTCTCGCTAGGACGAGCACTGCGATTTCGCAAGGAAATGTTCTAGAAATTTTCTAGAGCTTAAACCAATTTTCATTTCTGGCCAGTTGGGCACGATTGTCCAGCCACAAATCCGCGGCCAAGGGGTGACATTCCGCGCATCACGGCCGGCGGCACGTTAGCGAAAAATCAATAAAAAACGGCGTAACGCGATAGTATACTAATTGTCGCCATGTCCCCTTCTCGGGACATATTGTCCGCCTTATGATCATGCGTCTACTGAATTAATACTCTAATCGAGCTTTAGGAGCTGCTTCGCTGCTGCTTCTTGGCGCGGCGTCGGCTTTGCTGTGATTCGGCTGGGGTTAGTTTGTTGAGATATTTGAACCCTCCCAATGAATGGGCAAGCAGGCACGCCACCACGTTGAGGTCCTTCTTTAGACCTTTGTGGATTGAATTATTAGTATCACTGTTGGGAGCAATGGTAATAGCAAAAGAGCTGGAAAGTGACCACGTCGCTTTGGAGGCTGTTGGCTGTGGTGAGGGGTAGAGAGGGGTTGTGAGGCTGTGAAGCCACCCAAGCCGCAGTCAGCATTTGGTCCGCAATAAGGCAACCTGTAGAAAATGCAACCGCATAATCCTGCCCACCTACCATTATTTCAAGGCACTCTTGATGTTGTCGTCTGTGAATCGTCCACTTTTTAGGGCTTACATTTGTTTGCCTTGTTCAACGGCCAGCCAGCCACATTTGCACCACGATTGGTTCCAAAGCATATTGAGGCATCCCGCAGGGCTCTCAGCCGATTCTCAGCCGTAGTCGCATGGCCGCACAATACTACGGGCTCGCTATTATAAATAAGCTGGATGTCCTCCATTTTCTTTTACTCCTCTTCTCTCTTCAACAAACTCTCCTTCAAAGAAGACTACCCTAGAGTATGCAGCACAATAGACAATTAGTTTAGAGTGTAAATCAATAGCTTGAGGTTAGATAGAGTAAGTAATAGATAGAGTAAGTAGTCATTGTAGCGCAACATAATTATTAGTGTAGCGGCTTGTAAATGGATAGAAACGTAGTTGTATTGGGGATAAATGTGGGTGACTAGATGGATAAAAGAGGAGGTTATCACGGATTGTGTTCAATGAGGCTTGCAAGGGGTTGGTGGTTGCCACAGACCTAAAAAAAAACAAAAACAGGCTAAATTATGTACTCTAGATTATCGTTACATTTTTTACTCAAAGCTCATCGCTGGCATCCAGTTGTACCTGTAGCTGGCCCACCATGCCCACGGCAGCGAAACCGCCCATGTTTTGTGCCTGTGGGACACTCCGGAACATGGTAGCCGCATCGCCTGCTGCAAAGCAACCCTTGACGCTAGTCTCCCAAAACGGGGCTTCCACCTTGATGTCCCCCATCGGCGTGCATTCTAGCCCCAGCTGGTCGAGGAAAGTGGCCTTTTGCGCCACGGTTGGGTGGTTGGCCACGAAGCCCTCCGTCTTGGAGGTGCCGTCCTCGAAGTGGATCGTCACCTGCGGGCCGTTGTCCTTGAGCTCGAAGCGGGCAATCTTGCGGCCGTCGTATTTGATCTTGCTGCTGTGCAGCTTGGCTTGCACCTCGGACTGGACCTGGTCGTTGCCGTTGGTGTAGACGGTGACGC
Source organism: Calonectria naviculata (assembly GCA_003031705.1). Classification (NCBI taxonomy): domain Eukaryota; kingdom Fungi; phylum Ascomycota; class Sordariomycetes; order Hypocreales; family Nectriaceae; genus Calonectria; species Calonectria naviculata. The sequence goes on along the minus strand of NAGG01000174.1, from coordinate 97,489 downwards.
CGTTGCTCAGGCGCTTGGCCATTGGTGCGACATGGGCGACCATGTCGGGAGAGCTCAGGAATCCACCAGCGAGAACGCCTACAGATTCGGCTCCTCGCTCTTCGAAGCCGTGGCAGAATAAACAGTGGAAACTATCACGAGTGTCAGCGTCAAGCCACCCATCATCGGAGGCGCAAATTAGAGTTACTCACATGCCACGTCCCCAGCATTCTTCATAGCCCTGGGGCTGGTCGTCCATGACATCCCTGATTCCCGTTCCGAGGCCGAGCTTCTTGCCCTGGTAAACGGCACCCGTGGTGTCGACGGCCTCAAAGATGCCGCTGTCGAGCTTCCGCACCGTCTCAATGGTGGCAGACTTGAACTCGATGGACTCGTAGCGCTTCACGATGTCGTCCTTGGCCTTGGCCCGGAACTCGGCAGGGTCGACGTGGTCGAAACCCAGCACGTTGTGCATGTGCTTTGCCCGCTCGTTGCGGTACGACCCAGAGTCCAGCACCACGGCCGTATACAGCTGCCGGGCGAGGGCAGCAGCCATGGCCAGGCCAGCGGGGCCGCCGCCGATGATGAGAGCGTCGTAGATCTTTGCAGACATGTTGTATCAGGTGTAGGAGACTGTAGTGCAGATTGGGTTTTTGATATTGAGGCTCTGCGGCCAGGAACCGTCATCTTTATACTCGTCTCGATGCTGAGGGAAACTGTCCGCCCGGAGACTTTGACCCACTAGTCCGATGCCGGGTGGGTCCCCTCGGAGACATTCGTGGCCGGGGCTTGCCCAAGCAGGCAGCGCTGAGGACGATATGTCAGCTTACCACCAACGAGTCACGAAAACCTGCTCAATTGCCATTTCTTCAGCGGAAATTCGTCCAATTCCAGGCACGATCATCAAACATCGATACGAAAGGGTTGCACAGTTTTACGAAAAAAAAGCAGGAAAAGAATCAGATTGAAGGGCCCCAAATATTTTTTGTTATTGGTAAAAACACAAGTGTAAAAGCGCTATGGTAAAATAAATGACAACGCTCTCCGCTATCCCCTCTCCAAGACTATGCTAGCAGGTCCGTCAATGGACGCCAAGGTGTACAAGTTGGTACAACAAGAAGAGTCGACCACGGCTCGCTCCGGAGCGATGCTCAAGCGAATCTCGTCGCGAGCACCAGCAGCCAGCGAGCCCACTGGCTCGACTATCCCATCTCCCATCCATCCATTATATAAAAAATTAAACCTTTTTTTTCACCCCGCTCTACGCGAGGCTCTGGGAAGGCTGGGTTTTGTGAGGACCAGTCCGCGGTGAGGCTCTCCCACCGGTGTCGTGTTGCTCAGAATCCCGTCGGAACACGGGGGGTTTCTGAGGCGGACCTGCTACGAGTCGTCACCCAGCACGACCCAGGCCTCGGAGCCCGGGGCAGCTGCACTGTCATGGACCTCCCGCTGCGAGGGGAGGTCGTCGAGGTCGCTTTCGGAGAAGCAGTCGTAATCAGAAAGAAGATCGGTCACCAAGTCGGGGGGCTGCGAGGTGTCGACGTCAAAGTCGGGCTGCGAGCCGTCGAGCTCGTAGATCACCCGCAGGGGCGCAAAGGCCCGCGACGAGGATTGCTGGATGGAGCCATCGTCTGAGGGCTCCGAGTCGGTGCTGTTTGTGTCGTTGCTGGAGAGGTACTGGGCAATGGTCTGGTCCCCACCGAGGTCGGTAAAGGACAGGTTGAGGTGAAGGGGAGGCTGGTCGAGATCCGAGTAGCGGCGGGTCTTGTTCTTCCGTGACCGCTTGGCGGGACGGATGGTGAAGACCGGCTCCTGGTGCTCGATGCTGTTGAGGTTGAAGCTCTCGCTGCGGTCCTGCTCGCCGTCGTCGTAGAGCAGGCCCATGCGGTAGAGCTCAGCAACCTCGGCCTCATCATTCACAGACTGGTTGCGTCGGAGACGCACATTGCCCTTGGCAGTGGCGGCGTCACGGAAGGCGTCCTCTCTTTCCAGAGAAGGAGTCCTCGTGAGGCGGAAGCGGTCGCTGGGGAGCGGAACGGCGCTGCGGGCCAGGTCGCACCCCTCGGACTCATCGCCGCTCCATCTGGTGCGGGTTCGGGGACTGCGATAGCGGATCGCTATCGACGTCTCTGCTCGAAGATCCCGCTCGATGCGAGCTCGTCGGGTCACGGGGTTCGAGTCGCTGCACCGCGAGCAGTTGGGCGAACAGGGAAGCCCCAGTTCCTGGCACAGGTAGGTGCCGGGAGTGTTTGCGTAGCGCTTGGCGGCGGCGCGGACTATGTAGTTGCGGGAGCGATGGGCATGAGGGCGGTTGAGACTACGACCGGGAGGAATGTGTCGGTGTTGACTGAGAGACGAGGGGAGATCCCCGGTGCTGTTGGGAAGAGTGTCGACATCCATGATTGTTGAGGACTCTTTAATAGATGAAAGTGTAGGAGTTGTACAAGGGGAGAAAGGAAAGGCCACGATGGTGCGTCCCTGTTGTCAAAGGGCGTCAACTATGGCGCAAGACTTGTCGAGACGACGAGGCTATGTTGCGTGCTCTGCACTAAAGGGCGTAAAAGGACACAGTCCGGAGGGCTGGAAGCTTGGGGAGGCGTCTGGAAAGCACGACGAGAGGGCACGGCATTATATCATGGGCTACGGGGGGCCACCCGGGTGTTTGGGTGATTGGGTGCAAGACCGAAGGAGTCATCTGGACCAGGATGGTGTCAACGGGGCACACAGGGTCCCGTCGGTACCTGGAGAGCTTGGCTGTAAGCTGGAGGTAGCGCACTGATACCAGATTGCAAGGCGTCATACAAGCTAAAGCTAGGCCACCACCGGCTCCCGGGGGTGTGGGTGTGTCTATCTCTGTGGCTGAATGACTGGATGGCTCGCCTCGCCATTGGCTGGCGGTGCCGGTTGCTCTGCCACCTCCACGCCGTGAGTCACGGAGATATTGGACCCTGCCTGCCTCCCTAGCGCCCAGGCTCAACAGGCTTTCTCTTTTACGCAGTCACTAATTAACATCCGGGGGCGACGGGAATAGCAACAAACGCTGGGCCTCCCATCGACGAGAGTCACTGAAGGAGGGCCTCCCTCCAGGCTGCTGCTGGTGGCGCAGCTGTGCAGAGAGCCTACAGATCCCGGCTCCGGCCTAGTCCGTGGAGCCTCTGGAGGGCATGAGACATGCATGTCCACGCGGGAACTGGGCCAGCGCTGATACGGCGATAAGCAGCGCAGCCGGGCCGCATGATTGGGAAAGCGAATTCCGGGGGAAGGATGGGGCGCGCGCTGAGCATTTTTTCCCTGCTTCTCCTGGTGACGATCCATGATGACATGGGGCCCAACAGTCGCCAGTCAGTCCTAATACGCCTTGCCGCCCGGGCCAACGACGACATGCACGTACTTTGTACTCTTGTGCGACGGACGCCCTGTAAGATGCCCTGGAGGTGATGCCCTGCGACGCACCGAAACATGCGCTAGACCCCACCGTCCCGCGGGCAAGCCTGCAGGGCATCGCTCGCCCATGTGACGACGCCTGGGCCGGTCGCTGCGATTGGCTGCGCGGGCTGGGGGTCGCATCGAGATTGGTGTCCACGCGCCAACGCGCAATGCAAAAGAGGGTGTCGTCATTGGCCGTGGCCAGGGAAGAAGGCCTTCTGTGGGTGGGCTATCGCTTCCATGACCTCGTTCTGTTTCTGGATGATGTGCAAGCAGGCGAGAAAAAGCCAAGGCACAGAGCAGACATCGTGATGAGGAAGAGGCGCCGCATCTGCCTGGGCCTTTGCCGCCCAAAAGAGAACTCTCCTGGGAGGGGTCGGCCTCTCTGGAGATTACCACTCTTCCTCTTTGTTAGTTAGTGGCTTGTCAGCTCGGTTGGCGTCTGCCCGGAAAGAGTCACTGTCCGGGCTGTGCGGGAGTCACACTCGTCCTGCTCTTACTAACAAGGAAACCGGAGCTCCATTGCCCAGAAACCCAAAGACCCAACGGGCGTCTTGTTATTGTTATTTTTGTCAATATTATGGTTTCCCTGCTATGCTTTATTTTGCTTTGCTCGGTTGCTTTGTTCCAATTATGCCGCGTTTCCACCATAACAAAGCTTACCTGAGGCACCAATCTGTCTCAGACACCTGACTGGACCTTGGGATGTGATTGATGGAGGGTTGAACAGCCTCTTCCAGCCACATGGATCATGATCATGGGGGCGCATAGAGTGGACAGGGTTTCTGGCTCAAGGCAATCAATCACCTTATCGACCCCGGAGAAAATTGCCTGCCCAGCCTGTGACCCGAGCCGGTGACTTTTCCCCATGTTGCACTGTCTCGAAACCAAAACTCTGTGTCGCTTCAGAGATGCATCTTGATAGGGCCCCTCCGTCTCTCTCCATCCCAAACCAGAACCCACTGATAGCCCCAGGCCAAGTGATAGGGGGGCATTGATACGCGATAACCCACCCAGAGGGCAGATGGTGGGAATCCCGATAAGCCCCGAGCTCCAGTCTCGGCCTTTTCGGGGACCCGGCGCGCATACACTTTGGGCAAGGCCTCAATCCGGGTCCCGGGCCCGGCCCCAATGAGACAGGACTATCGACGTCGACATGACATACATACATGCGGCGTTGTACTTTGTACTGCCTATGCCCAGACGAAACAGGCCACCAACTACACTCAGAATAGTCTCCTTTCGTCCATACATGTGAATAATAGTTTGCCCTCTTATTGCACGCTCCAGCAGCACATGGCAGACACCGAGGACCGGGATGGACGCCCACGCCAAACTACCCAACCAACCAACAAACACACATCACACTCATGCCTACGCTGTGCCGTCCTTGGACATCCAAATCATGATTCGTGACTTGTCAATTCGTTATGCTACCGTCGCTTTTGCGTTTCAACCCTGCCGTGCTTCCTTCTAGGCAATCATCCAGTTGTGGCTCTACACCACCCCACGCTTCTGCCTCGTCTCGCCGGGGCACGCAACCATCACATCACATCACCAACCATCCATCCATCTCTAGCCGAGGTGCCTTTCCTCACGCCTTGTTCACGTCCACGTCCAACTGCTCCAGGTACTTTTTTACATCCGTCATTTCAATGCCCCTCTGAGAGTTGACGGTTTTCTCCTTGTCCCACGCCACCCCGCGGCCCTGCGCAAACGTGTCCCGGTACTTGACCATGGTGTTGGGGTCCTCGTCCATCTGCTTCCGCAGCTCCTGCAGATCCCACAGCTCGCGCCGGAACTCTGTCTGGAAGTGCTGGTCCAGCAGGTCCGCCAGCTCCTCGTACGAGATGGTGTCGCCCGCCGTGTACACCACCTGGCTCTCGATGCCCTGCGGATCCAGCACCACGTCGGCCGTGACCCGCCCAATGTCGGCCGGCGTCGTGAGCGTGATGCGGTTGTCCCAGCTCCCCAGCGCCCTCACGGTGCGCCGCTCCAGGTCGACGACGCCAAAGTCTGGCAGAAACAGGAAGCTCATGAACAGGCCCGTCGAGACAATGACCCAGTTGACCCGCGACTGCGCCCGTAGCTTGCGCCGCACCTCGAGCTGCTCGTCAAACAGGTCCTGCGAGCTGCCCTGGCCTATCACGTCGTAGTCCATGCCAAACTGCCACGGGAAGTAGCGCTTCACCCCGGCCTCGGCCACGGCGTCGAGCAGCTTGAGCTGGGTGCCGGCGGGCAGTCCCATGCCGTTGCACGACACTACCGCGTCGAACTTGGCAAAGATGGCGGCCAGCTCGGGCACGGTGGCGGCCACAACGTCGGCGGCTTCAAAGTCGGCGCCCAGGGCGCGGATGTGCTGCGTCAGCCGCTTCTTGTCCGGGGCGGCCGAGTCGAGCGTCGCCTGTCTCAGCAGCACCGAGATGCGCGTCGTCCGCTGGCGGCGGTGGGGGCTCGTCGCCAGAGCCTCGAGCATGCTGAGGCCCAGCTCGCCGGCGCCCAGCACGAGCACGCTCTCTGCCATTTTCAGCGACGGGTTGTTGAGGCGCTCCAGGGCCTGCAGGTTCTCGACCGAGAGTTCGAGTGGCTGCTGCTGATCGGTCGTGTCTGACATGTCTCTGTGCGGGTGGTGAGCCTCTGGCTTATAGCCATTTCGCGGGCTCGCCTGTGGCTTGAATTCACCCATTACCTTTGTGCCTCCATTTCCTCACCCGGAAGCATTTTTGGGTCTGTGGGGTGACTTTGTCGATCCATGTTGGGGATCCGCTGATGTCACTGCTCTCCTTTGGTGGCGCTCAACTGCATGGCCGCATTTTGCCACACTATAACTCGCTCACCTTGGCTATAGACTGCTCTGCCACCATTGTGTCATTGGTGCATTTTCGGTGTGGCCAGTTTGACTCCGTAAACTCCGTACACAAAGCATCCTTGGTTCTGACATATATTGCCCAAGAATTGCGCCGATTCCGCGCCTAGATTTGTCATGTGTTCCACCTTCCAGAATCCATCGTGAGGAAGATGGAGATTGGATGGGGCCCTTTTTTTGAGGCTTGGCGGGGTAAGCATCTCCACCCTCGTCTTACACCGAAATCATCTAAATACTTTAACATGACCGAGTCGGTTAAGAGGAATGAACAGCAATGCAAACAGTAAAAGCGACCCTCGTAACTCTAGAGTTCATCTTTCTCACGCGTCTGACCGACAGATGGCACTTGATGAAGTAAACGTTAATTATCATATGTTGTATCCTATGAAGAGCTATGTGCAATCGCCACGCCTTTTACGATGTGTTTTTGTTGGCAAACCCGATGGCCTTGGTCTTGCCGTTAAATACAATAAACTGGGCCTTGAGCAGGATGTCGCCCATGACCGAAAAGGGCAGTCCAGTTGAGATCTGGAGGCCGCCGTAGCATTTGCCGTTGCCGATCGGCCCATAGTTCATGTACTTGCCCGGAATGACGCCCCTGTACGATCCGAGACCAAACACAAACTGGGGGAGTGTCGCCGCGCAGGGGAAGGTCATGACTCCCCAAGACGAGTCGTACGCCGCTCCCTTGATTTGCTTGTAGTAGTCGGTCACAATTTGCTGGGGAGCCAAGGCTAGTGTAGTGCCAGTGTCGACAATGGCTGGCCAGGCCAGGTTGACAAAGGGCTGCTGGCCAACTCTGTATCCTGTGAGCTTGACCTGCCAGAACTTCGGGCTAATGCTGGTCGTGTAGTAGAGCTGGCCCTTGTATGCATTCTTGTCGATGTATCCAAAGTTGTAGGCTCCAATCGCTCCCTTTTGCAAGTCCGCTGTGAAGACTGGCTGAGTCAGATTGTCGATGACATTCTCAAAGTACGTCTTTTGCGGGGTTGGAAGCACACTGTTGATTGTGCTGAATGCCATGCCGATGAGACCTGAAGAAAAGGTGTCGGCAATCATCTCCTTGGAGACTGAGAGGGCGGACTCTACTGCTTGTCCGTTGACCCAGGTGTTGCCAATCTTGACCTTGTCCTGGTATACAACGCCACTGGCTCCTGAGCCATCTCCATATTGAATCTGCCAGGTCAGGCCATTCATCTTTTGGCTGGTGGTGGACCGAGCTGGCCTGTAGAGAATGTGGCCTGCCTGTGCTGATAGATAGGTATCGGTTGAAAAGGTCCATCTAAGGATTGTTAGCCACAGCAGGAAGATGCAGGTTCGAGAGTTTTACAGATCAGCAGAACCAGTATCGAGGTTCAGATAGGTTGCCTGGCCTGGAGTTCCTATATACACAGGTATCACATACTCGGAATCGTATGAGTTGGCCGGAATGGAAGCAACAGTTCCAGTTTGGTTACCCAGTTGGGCTGAGACTGTCAGAACAAAGCCAGTTAGGGGAACAAGTCAAACTAACCAACGAGTTTGGAATTTGTTTTGAAGGCTTTTCGAAGACTCTTTGGAGGTATCGCGTTATACTTGGCGTATGCCTTGAGCATGTCTAGTGGTGCACCGGGTGGCTGATAATTCCGGTTTTTGACCTGGTCGACGGAGAACCTGTTGCCTCCCTTCTTGATAGCTCGCGACTCATGATTCGGCGGGACTTCATTTTCCCAATATCCTTCGACATTGGCAATATGAGTAAAATCATTGGTGGCGTCTTGAGCCTGAGCACTCACGCAACTCCCCAGTTGAGCCGCGGCCACGACAAGCACAGAGAACTTCATGATGTAAGAGGTCTATGGGTGTCTGGGGAGACTCAAAAGAGAAAGGGAGAGATGAGATGGGCGACACCACGGATTTAAACCCATCGTGATGGTAGAGTCAATTCCCCATCCCGGAAAAGAGAAAGACAATTTGACACGAGTCGTGGAGAAAGTATCTCTTTCCCTGGTTAACGGTTCTAGATTTAATTCGCAGACAGCTACGAATGCGTTTTCTAGCTTGGATCTTCAAAGCTAAACGGCGACTGGAATGAGGAGGGAGCGGGCAGCTGAGGGCAGGAATGTCGCAGGTGCGTGGTCGAGCGTGGACACAGCGTGGGCATAGCATGGATATGCTTAAAGTGCTGGCATTCCAGCAAACGGGCGCGCCACAATGTCCGGGTTCAGTATGGCTGCGAGCTCGGGGCTCCGACGCCAAGACAATGTGTGCGGCACAACGTCGCCATGATTCTAGAGTTCGGCATCGTGAAGCGCCGGGTTGGTGTTTGGATGGTTTCGGCAGCATACGCGGCGAGTTGGGGACTCGGCCCCGGAGGCTCCACCGCCCCGACGCATCGATCCCTGCCGCGAACATGACCCGACGTGCGGCTGAGAGACGATCATCGCGGTGTGCATGATTGCGGACGATCCAATCCAGGGGTTTTCGGCCTTGACTCGAATGTATGACGCAGTGATGGGCAAAGACTCATTTGCTTCTTATTACGACTGGCGACGGGGCGATGACCACGAGTGGCCACAGGTGACTACGGATGACTATGGATGACTATGGATGACTGTGAATTATGGCCCAGCAATGACTGGAATCCGTCACAATGAAGGAATTGCGGCCCAAAGCATGACTCTCCTCTGGACTCGGCCGGGCGTGCTTGGCAAATGGTGGTAATTAATAATTTTTGGCCCTTTCCATGCCATGAGTCACTAACACCATCTCCAACCCCACCAAAAAGGGCAAGAGAAAAAAAACCACACCCGTACCCACACACACCGATAAGATAACCGCCCAAACCCCGCGATAACTCTCAAGGTGGGTTGAAAAAATTCCAAACCTCGGGCCTGCACAAAGCAAAATCTCCAACAACCAGCCATCATGGACGCACCGGCCGGAGATCCCGCGGCTCCTCACCAGCCGCCTTTCACCTACACGGCAAACCAGGGCTACGAGCAGCAGCCCCAGGACATCCCCCCCGAGCTGCGCATGCCTCGCGGTGCCCCGCATCCCGACGCCGAGGGCCAGGGCGACGAGGACTTTGACGACATCTTCGACGACGACGGCGCCGACCTCGACGAGCAGGAATGGGACCCGGCGTCAGGTGACCTGACAAAGTCCTATAACCGCCAGCGACAGCTCCAGGGCGACGGCCCCAGCGCCCTGCCTCGCTCCAACCAGCAGAAACCCACCGCCAACACCTTTGCCAGCGTCGACGACCAGATCTCAGCCCTCTCCAAGCACGCCGCCAAGATCAGACTCGACTCGGTCAAGCAGGATGGCGATAAGGACAAGGAGAAGGACAAGGCCGACCGCGCCACCAGCGATCAGGTGCTAGACCAGCGCACCCGTATGATTCTGCTGCAGATGATCAACCGCGGCACCGTCAGCGAGGTCCACGGCGCCATCAGTACCGGAAAGGAGGCCAACGTCTACGGCTCCGTGCTCTACGACGACAAGACCGGCGATGCCATCCAGCGCGCCATCAAGGTTTACAAGACGGCCATTCTGAGCTTCAAGGACCGAGAGCGATACATTACCGGCGAGCACCGTTTCAAGAGCGGCTTCGACAAGGGAAACAACCGAAAGATGGTCCAGCTGTGGGCTGAGAAGGAATTCCGAAACCTCCGACGTATCTACAATGCCAACATTCCCTGCCCCGAGCCCATCAGCTTGAAGCTGCATGTCCTGGTCATGGGATTCCTCGGCGACCGCAAGGGCTGGGCCTACCCCCGTCTTCGCGACGCCGTCTTGACCGGCGACGATGTCGATCAGCAGTGGCAGAAACTTTACGTTCAGCTGCTCGGTCTTATGCGACGCATCTACCAGGTCTGCAGGCTCGTCCACGCCGATCTGAGCGAGTACAACATCCTGTACCACAAGGAGAAGCTCTACATCATCGATGTTTCCCAGAGTGTGGAGCCCGACCACCCCCGGTCGCTGGAGTTTCTCCGAATGGATATCAAGAACGTCGGGGACTTTTTCCGAAGAAAGGGTGTCGACACCCTTGCCGACCGCGCCATCTTCAACTTCATCACCGCCCCCGATGGAGCCGTCGAGGAGCCCGAAATGGGCCAGGCCATTGAGAAACTCTACGAGACGCGAACTTCTGCCGCCGATGAGGACCACGCTGCCCAGCTCGAGGTGGACAATGAGGTCTTCCGAAACCAGTACATCCCTCAGACGCTTGAGCAGGTCTACGACATCGAAAAGGACGCGCAAAAGGTAGGCAAAGGCGAGGGTAACGATTTAGTCTACAGCAACCTGTTGGCAGACCAAGTAGTCAAGCCCAAGGACGCTGAAGAGGATGCCGAGGAGGAGGGCTCATCCAACGAGTCTGGCGAAGGCGCTTCTCTCGACAGTGAAGACTCGGGCGACGAAAGCCGCTTCGAAAAGGGCCCACCGCGTGGACGCAAATTCGAGGATAAGGATGAGAAGAAGGTACGCGTCTAATCCCTGCCGATCGCTAACCCGCCTCGTCACGCTAACACATTCCAGCAACACAAGCAGGCCGTCAAGGAAGCCAAGCGCGAGAAGCGCAAGGAGAAGATGCCCAAGCACCTGAAGAAGAAGATTGTCTCGAGCACGTCCCGCCGTAAGAAGTAGACGAAGCGCGCCTTGCGCACAATGGATTTGACTCCGAAAATACACGCACCCACATCGAGTTCTGGGAAAACGCGCTTGGAGCGCCGAAGAACTCTGCAATCGGATGATGAGCCTTGATACGTCGCCGAGGCGTCGAGCGGAGATGGTTTATCACTTCTGTTTTTTTATTCCGAGTGTGTAACCTCCTGTCTAGGCTGCCGGGTGCGATCTGAATGCCCTCTCTGGGCATTAGGACGATCAAAGAGAGCGCTGACGATTGAGAAACGAAAAAAAAAGTTTTGTGTGGGAAGTGATTACGATTGTGCTGTGGAATGCTCAAGCGATGAGGCATCATGGTTTATGATGCTGGCTGGGACCTGTTCCCCGAGTGTGGGGACTGGAGTTCTAGCTCAAGGCTTGTGGACAGCCATGATGAAGCACGACGTCATGAGAATAGAACAAAAAAAAATGAAGTTAAAAAAGGACTAAAAAGTCATTTCATTAGTCGTTTCAAAGTCCCTCAACCTGCGCGCCATGCCATGCCTTGCCGTTGAATCTTCAATCTACAAATTATTGCCTAATATCAAATAGCAATCCGCCACACCAAACCCCTCCAGGAGTAAACTTTTTTTTATATATATATATCAGCGTCGTTTTTGTTTTCCTCGTTTTTTTTTCTCTCGTAGTATTGATTGAAAAAATCCGGTAATCGTCGTCGGTATTATGTTCAAAAAAAGGATGAGGAGGAGGAGGAAGAAGGGGACCTAGAAATAAAACTGCTGCTGGGGCTGTCCAGGTGGCGGTTGAGCCAGAAAGTCAAAGTTCAACGAGTCCATTCCCGTGTTCCAGGGGTCAGGCGATTCTGACAGGTCAGCTATGCCTGTGATGAAGAAGAGTTGCGGGTGGAAGCACATACCACCCCAGATCGACTCGTAGAGGTCCATTGGCGCCATGTACTGCGTGGGATCGACGCTGATCGCGCCCATGTTGTCGAGCTGCAGGTTGTTGCCGGGCTGCAGCTGCTGGCTGTAGGGCATCCTGGTAAGAGAAAAACAAACAATCACGTTAGAAACTAGAAGGGCTGCGAAAACGGTTCATGGTGGATGGTGTGACAGCTTACCCGGAGAATTCCTGCAGCGCAGCGCCCCCGTTTTGCATCTCGGCCATGGCCATGGCGGCGTCTTCCCGGGGGTCGCCTCCTGGCGGCACACTCCGGAACTGTCCATTGTGCTGGGCGATAACCTGACCTCCGGGGCCAAAAGGAAGCAGTGGGGTCCTGGTCCCGCTGCCGCCGGCTGACGATTCCCCCTCCTTTTTCAAGTTGGAGCCCACAAGGGAGCCATGGTCATAGATGTTCTTGAGAGCCGTGAGTGCTCTCCAGAGTGGGCCGGACAGCTCGATATCCTTGTCAGTAGTCATGACGTGCGGCTCTGGAGAGCTGGCGTCCTTGGCAGCCGTCGCGGAGAGGGCAGCAATCAAATCACCTTGGAGCTGTCGGACCTCGGGGTCGGTCTTGCTTTCGGATAGTATACCTAGAAGTAACGCAGAGGATAGACCGTGATAAGTAAACGCCCAGCTTCGGGTTGGGATGGCTGAGAGCTGATGCATTGCGAGGAACATGCGGACTGTTTCGGTCAGATTCGTTTTGCACCTGTCGGCCAGCTCCTTCTTCTGCTCCGGTTCCATTTCGCAGTCTCGTCGTAGGGCCGGGCGGCAGGCAACGGATATCACGAATGAGGTGTGGAGGCGGATGGCGTAGTGCTGAAGTCTATCGAGGGCGGTCTTGCAGCTTTCTTTAAATCGGAGCTGGGCGCATGCGCGGGAGCGAAGGGCTTCGACGGCTTCGCAATTGTCGACAATCTGTGCGTATGTGACGGTGGCGACCTGGTCAGGGTTCAATCGGCGCGAAATGATGTCCATGAGGTGATACATGGTCTCGAGATAGGAATAATTGCCGTTGGGGTTTGTCGAGCTAACAGGGATCGGACAACACGGAAAGTTGGTCATCGGTGACCTAAAATATGAGTGAGCAATGAGACTCGTGGCATTTCTTGGCCAACGGGAGCTACCTGTCAAAAGAGAGCGATGTGAGAGTGTCGTGCCAAACACAGCTCCACCACAGACGTCGCCGAATCATCTCCTTGGAGAGCGAGTTGTGAGGAGTGCTGTCGCGGCTCTCACTCGGCGTCGGTCTATGTAGTCCAAGCGATTGAGCAAGGCGACATGTCAGGCCCATCAAGGCCCAGGAGGCCTCGGCCTTCATGTCATTAAGGAGAACGAAGCTGGTGAGAAGAAGGGCCTGGATTGAGTCGAAAGAGGGTCTTTGGCAAAATTTTCAGTCAGTCGCCCACGGTCGCATAATGAGTCGAGTGAGAAAAAAATACATACCTGAGGAGGAAGTTTCCCAGCCGAAGGAAATGAAATGAGATTTGGATGTATTTTTGTGAGTCTCGAGTGCGGATGTGATAAGGCGACTCATGGTACTGAGAGCCGACTGCCAAGACCGCGAATAGTATTGCCAGCCAAGAGGCCGTAACGGGCTTTGAGGACCTGGCGCCATTAGTCGCGCTGCGAGATCGATCCTCGAGATAAACCATGAGTTTTGCCTCGAGGTCGTCCACGTCCATGACAAATCCCCAAAAGGGCTGCGGTATTTCCTTGTAGGCTCGGAAAAGCCTGAGATTTGGTGGTTAGTCGGCACAGCACGAATCGCACGAATCACGCCATGCTTCTCCCGGGTCAGACTCACTTTACGACCTCCCTATCAGACGGAAGCTCATTGGAAATATCCTGAGTCAATTTTTGCAGATGTTGCGATGACATGAGCGGGAAGGGGGCTGACGTATCCAGGCCGAGGATAGAGCGCATATCCTGGCGGATGTCGACGCTGTCATTCTTGTTCATTGGCGACGACTGCTCACGGAGGAGAGCAGGAATACTGTTCTTTCCCAGGTAGCGGTCTCCGGCGATTTCTGCTTCCTCGATGCTGGCTGTGGTGTTGTTAGCGGTGGTGTGATCCGAGCTGGTCCGACGCGAAGCTTGCCTATGGTACGAGGCCAACTGTCCTGGCGCTCAACTTTGCGAACCTCCTCGCGCGCATCCGAGAAGGAGTGCGTCCGCTTTCGATTGGACTGGCTCGCCTCGGAGCCGGTGGACGCGTTCTTGGACGTGGAGGAGCGGTTTGGCTTATAGGAACATAACCTCGGATGTTCTCTCTTGACACAATTCTCACAGGGCTGCTTGTTGTCACACTTTACCTTGCGCTGGCGACATGGCCAGCAGGCGGTACCTGGGAGGGAGTGAGCAGACGGTATGGGAGGTGGTGAGAGGGCATCGCGAAGGGTGCGACAAACGTAGGGCAGAGGGGGAGCGACAGCATCGGGGTTCTTACCATAGCGGACCTTGCGGTGAGAATGGATGATGCGACTTGCTTCCTCGGGCGTCAGCTCATCAATGGCGACCCGGTCGTCTGGACTGGGGTTCTCGGCCATGATTCAGGTACAAAGCGGGTGCGTGGCTCCAGATAGTGGCCACACAGCAAAGGCGATGCGAGCGGATGCTTTGGCTGCAAGTGCAAGACGAGGGGATCACAAATGCCGAACTCCGAGAAGCTCCATGCGGCGGCGAGGGGAAGAGATCGGGCGGAGGGCCGTTCTGGGCGGGGCCGCTCGGCTTTCAGAGCACTGTGTGAATATGGGTTTTTTCTTGGCCTTGGCGAATTGGGGAGGTGTGATTGGATGGCTGGGGAAGGAGCTGTGGGTCGGCAGAGCCTCGGATAACGGACTAACCATGTGCCGACTCTTGCCCAATGCAGGCACCCCACCGCGGGAGAGCTTCAGATACGACAGTTTAGGCAAGTCTTATGGTCGCCGCACAAGCCGCCCCAGATGCCGCATCTCACCGCCAGCCAGAACTCTCCGAGGAAATGGATCAAATGCTGGGGCATAGCTGGGGCATAGTGCCAAAGTGCTGGGTCGCAGGTGCAAACGCATCCCCCGGATCTCGATGGAGCATGATTTAGACTCTAGTAATGCATGTCTGGCTGCAGAACGGTGCTGGTTGGGTATCAGTGCTCAACGGTTGGTTGCAGATGATAGTGCGTGATTCAAGATGTTGCTACATTAGCTGTAGGGGAGGTTTAGTAGCCAGGCACTGTACGACAGGCGTCGGAAGCAGGAGAAGCAGTGCCGTCGCCAACATGAATATGCGCAGCCCGCTCACGTGAGTGAGTCCACCCTGTTTGAGACGCAAAGTGGGATGTGAGAGGGATTCACTGCTCAGCGCCAGCAGAAGAAGCAGCCAAAGCAGCGCGCCAGCTCTCTCGCCCATGGTCTGCGCTGTTGTCGGCCTCACCATCCGCTCCACAGCCTACTCTCCTAGTCATCCTCCACTTTGCTACGTCCCGCCGTTTGGATCCTTGGGCGGCGCGTCATCGTCGGAAGCTTGCCCGATGCTGAGCCAGCAACTCGACGACCCCGCCATCCCGACTATATCGCCCACTTTTGGAATTGCTATCCGATCCCACACACCATTATTGCTTAGTTTCGCATACACTTTCCCGCCTCTGGCTAACTTCACTCTCGCTCGCCATGGCGGCGCAGCCTTCCCTGCCCAGGGTCGAGGAGCTTCACCGCACAATTCGCTCCCTCAACTCTGATTTCCAGCTCGGCCTTGTTATTCCCGACGCAAACCTGTCCCCGGCTAAGCGCCGCCAGCTCCGTCGCACCCAGGAGGAGGAGCGCGTCAGTGCCATATACAGCAAGGCCCAGTTTCTGAGCTTCAAGAACCCCGGCCGTCTCTCAACTAGCATTGGCCGGTTCCGCGCCCAGGCCGATCAATTCCTCAGACAATGCGTCGCCCAAAAGCAAAGACAAAGGTGCCAACATGCCGACACTCCGACGACTGAATACGTCGACCCACTTCGCGCCAGTCCGGGCAATGAGGAACGGGCCGCCCTCCAAGAGCTTCTATTGGACTTGCTCCGGGATGACGGCCCTAGCCGACACCGTCCGACGCCGAACTCTCCGAACCCGACCAAACGGCTGTCCCCAGAGTTCCCGGATCCTGTCCCGAAGCGCCAGAGAGCCAAGCCCGCCGCATACGGCGCTTCTTTCCATGCTGAGAGCATCGACGACATCCCAGTACGAACTAAGAGTTCGATTCGTGCGGACCCTGCGGCACAGCCCCAAAATGCTGATGCTGATGCAGGTACCGCCAATGGCCATGCTGCTGCTCCCTCCAGCCAATCGCGAGCTTCTTTTTCGACCAGATCGATATCATCATCTTCGACAAAGACATCATTTGCAGCATCCGTATTTTCTAGCACCGCCCGACATGACATCTCATCAAGTCAGGTGACGGTGCAGTCCAGCTTCAATTCTTTTTCCCCACACAGCACCCAGCCAGCCCAGTCGCAGTCTACCCCCAGCTTTGTGAATGACCATACTCGTGCCCGCAACCTACAGGAGAGCCGTCCACCCGCCAGTTCTGCTCCACAGTATCAGTGCCGTCCAGTTACGCCGCGTCTATCCGCCCTAGTCGTCAAATCTGCGGCTTCTCAAGATGAGTTGTCTCCGACTGCAGCCTCCGATCCCTTGTCCCGTGTATGGCGTAAGTCAATGATGTCGCCCAGTGTGCCCGTGATGTCTTTCTGACCATGGAATAGCGAGATTCCCCGTCCCATGCCTAAACCGGGCCCCGGTAATTATTGTCTGGGAATTGACAAGAGCCGCTGCGCATTGTGGCGTCGACTTGACTCTGTGGGACCTCGAATATCAACCCGATGATAGTTGGCACGACCAATCCAAATTCAGGGCCAAGATATTTACACATCCCCTGTTCAATGGGAAAGGCCTACCCCCCTCATGTGACCCACAAGTTTGGAAGGCAGGATTGACATCCTTCACCATCGGCCCCAAGATGGTTACACTGTCTGCCGATTTAGAGTCCTCTGAACAGCCATCGAATCATATATTTCACCTCAGGCTCAAGCAGCCCTATCTCAAGCTTGGATACCGCCTTACTCGTCGCTTCGGGGCGGATCGCTTTTTAGAAGTTTTGCTCCCGTCACGAGGTTCGAGCAGCTCATCGGCGAGAGCTAAAAATGACCAGGACCAAGAAAAGATTGTCCAGTGGCTGACCGAAAAGCCACATTACTTTTTAGGCCGTACATGGGTGCCGATTTTCACAAACGAAGGCAGCAAGGTGAAGAAAAAGGACACCAAGGACCCTATGAACCCGGGCAAGATTATCAATGTTGTCCGGGAACGCGTCTATTTCTTTGCAATCGACGGCATCAATTTTCGCATGCCTGAATCCAAATTTCCACCTCAAGTGGAGGCTCTTAACTCATGCCTTCGAACCAAGATGAAACGCTCCGATCTCCTGCGCTGGGCTTTGAATTTTGATCATGAAAAAAATGCCAGACAGCCCATACCCAAGCTATTTTCTCGCATTGCCCTCAGTAAGTAGCCGGCTCCAATATTGGATATGTGGCTGACCATTTTCTAGATGTTAGCAATACATGGCCGACTGTTGTTCTAGAAAAGAATCAGATTTTTCATCGCGATCATGACCTACTAGGGGAAATATGGGGCAACAGCCAGCGCGAAAAAGCCAAAGTCATGAATGACGGTATCGGAAGGATGTCTCGCAGTCTTGCTCGAAAAGTGGCAACACAACTGGGACTCTCAGACACGCCATGCGGCTATCAAGCCCGCATTGGAAGTGCAAAGGGAATGTGGATTGTAGATGTGGAAGATGACAGCCTCGCTAACAGCGGTGACTGGATTGAGACTTACCCATCTCAGCGGAAATGGGAGTGTGACTTTGAAGATGTTCACCACCGCACCTTTGAAGTGCGAGATTGGCCCAAAGAACTTCGGTCAGCAGCATTGAATCAGCAATTTATCCCAGTGCTCGAGGAACAGTCCGTATATCGTCCTTCCATGCGAAAAGTGATTGAGAACTATTTGGTGGATGGCCTAAGCAAAGAAATTGATGGCCAAAAGGACGCTATGAAGCACCCATCTGACTTTCGCGCATGGATGAAGCGGAATGGTGGTTCTTCTGCAGACCGTTCTGCCCAAGATACGCTGCATTTATATGCTGGGTTGCCCGAAAGAGAGGAAGATGTTATCGCCTATCTCCTCGATGCCGGGTTCACCACTGACCAGAATTCATTCCTAAGCGAACTTGCATGGGAGTTTCGCAAAAGGCAAACCGAGCTGCTCAAGTCTAGAATGAGCATCAAGATTCCTCGGTCCACCTACGCCCTTATGGTTATCGACTTTACCAGAACACTGGAAGAAGGCGAGGTTCAGCTTGCTTTTTCCTCCAAGTTTCAAGTTGACGAGGATTCCGAAACGCTTCTAGACGGCATCGACGTTCTTGTAGCTAGATCGCCCGCCCATTTTGTCAGCGACATCCAAAGAGTCAAGGCCGTCTTCAGACCTGAACTGAGAAAACTAAAAGACGTCATTGTATTTTCTTCCAAAGGAAATTCGCCACTAGCTGACTTGCTGTCTGGAGGTGACTATGATGGTGACAGGGCCTGGGTTTGCTGGGACCCCGAAGTGGTGCAAAATTTTGCCAACGCGCCTGTGCCATATCAACCAGATTTGGTCAAGGAGGGATATCTTGAGAAATTTGACCGAAACTTTCAGTCCATCATAGACAATCATAATCACATTGAGGATGCAGCTACGGAATTCCTAAAGTCGGCGATAACGTTTAGCATGCAGCCGCCCCTTTTGGGAGTTTGCACCAACTATAAGGACCGTCTGTGTTACTACGAAAACACAGTCAACAGCGAACGTGCCATTGCTCTAAGCACATTGGTTGGACTCCTTGTCGATCAAAGCAAACAGGGTCTAATATTCAGCAACGAAGATTTTACTCGACTGAAGCGGGACATGAATATGCGAACAAAAGAGCCCGAATACCTGAAAGAGATGAGCAGAGACTACGGCAGAGCCGATGGCACCATTCACATCCTAGATTATCTAAAGTTCCAGGTGGCAAACGTCGTCATTGAGAAGAGTCTCGGGGACTTTTACAAGGTCGCCCGTGGCACTCAGGTAAATCATTGGGACCCCGACCTGGCACAACTTTACAACGAGTTCGACAGCCAGAAGCAAAAGTCCAGAACGATGAGAGTCCTTCTTGAACACCTCCGGTCTGAACTGGAGACGATTGAGAAGACTTGGAAAACGGTCATGGCTAGAAAGTCCGACGACAACTACAAGCTTAAATTGAAAGCCGTTTATGATGAATGGGTCGCGATCGAGCCACCAAGCGAACTTGCCAATTCTCCTGTTATTCAGGGGTACTACGACGGCTGGAACCAAGATCCGGCCCTCAGCAAGTGGATGTTGCTCAAGGCATCGGCCATGTTTACAATTTACCATCGTCGAGCATCCAGGATGGTATGGAGGCTTGCGGGTCAGCAGCTTTGCTGGATCAAAGCCATGGCGTCTTACGGTAACACAGGCCAGAGCGCAGTGGCCGTCACGGCGTCGATGTGGAGCGTTCTGAAACCAGACGCGGTCCGGATCAAGATGCTGGCCAACAGGCGCGAGGACAACGAGAGTATGGGAGCCATCGAGGAGACGATGGCCTATGACGACGAAGGTATTCCCGTCGATGATGCTTAGGTGTTTTTATTTCAGGCGATTGGTTCGGGCGGCGCGATTTTGTCGGGGTACGAAATGCCACTGGAAGAGCCATGTCCGGCACGGGTTGCTCTAAGAATGAGTGTCTGCTGGTACCAGGCATTAGCTCGCCAAGACGTTGTTTTTTCATTTGGCGGTCTGTCCAAACCCGGTTTATCAATGAGCTACCGCTTTCGCTTGGTAATATGGGATTTTCGATTTTTCGGTGTTTATTGCGCGATAGGATACCCCGGGTAATGATGACATGGAGTCACGATTTGGAGGCATAAAGGCAGAGACAGGACATCAGCGGCAAATAATCCCCTAGAACATACAAGTGCGGGTGTGATGGGCGATGTTGCATGTATTTTGAAGTTTCGGATGGACTCTGGAACTGATTTTGATATTTAACAAAGGTCGACGTTATCATCAAGGGATGAACCCTATCGTATAGGATTCGATGTGCTTTGGGCTCGGTGTGTTGTATACGTCGTTTCGATCGATAAGCCGGAGCTGTAAGGTTAATTGTGTGTCTATAAAGTCGTCAAAGGCAGAAGCTGGAAGATGAAATCAGTGTCCGATGGTTTGTTAGCTATAGTTAATATGGAACTTTCATCCCAGGCTGTGTTCAGACTAGCAAGCCCGGTTTTCATCCGACTTGACAGGTTGCCTGACTGTTTGTTACCTGACGGTTACCTTGCCTCGGTAACACGAGATAGTCCGGTCCAAGACTCAGACAACGCCGCAGTACAGATCAGCAACACCAACTGGGGATACAAAATGTCACTCCCTTCTGACATGTATGACGAACACAATGCCGTGGACAGGGGGGGGTTAGCGACTGTGCCAGGTTTCTTGAACACCTGGTCAAGCCTTCAAAGGATACTTTTTTAGAGCATCTATCAAGGTGGATCCCCATCGCCCGGCTCGTCCATGGTGCGTTATGCAGACGTGTCGCCGGCAGGGGAACACACCCAACAAAAAAAAAGTCACTCTCTCGGCATAGACGGCACCAAGAGCACGAAACCTCAGCCCAGCGAGCAAGTGTCTCATGACAGCCTTTGATCTCACGTCCGTCTCAGCATGGTTATAGCAGATAGGCACACAATCTCCCCGGACTCAGGGGAGCAGTTCTTCCAATACCACTTCACTAGCCACCATTCGTCCGTCCCGTCCCCCATCCAAAGTTGTCCGCGGAATGCGAAACCGTCCCACGAACTCCCCCCCCTTCCTAAACGCCGTATTTGCCCCATATAACATCTCACTGTGAGATTTGCCTCGTTTCTATTCATGGCCATGACGCGCAGGGCAACCCCCCCATAAGGAGAGAAAAAATTAAAGCGCTCGACCCACACTGGGCGATTGCGTCGTCATTGGGGGTGACGTCTCTTTGTTCCCAGCTTGTTCCCATCCCCGCAGTGGCTTGGGGCGGAGAGGAGGTGCCCACGTCTCGATTACGCGGAAGGGTCTATTTTGTCGTAGGGCACGGGCTGTCAGCGCAGGGGGGGCGTGTGTGTGTGTGTCCCGTTGTCGCGGTCCGACTGTTGGGAGTGAAACATTGATGCTTCGGTCCGTGTACCATGCTTGGCCCGTTTGGGGGAAAGGAAGCATTTGCGAGCCGGGGTGGGAAAACTTAATTGCAAGTGGTTTTTTTATGGTAGCTAGATGGGAATTGAGTATCGATAGAGCTGGTCGTTAAACTTGGCGTGGATAAGCTTCTCGATTAGTCTGCTTGTTAGCCAATCTAGAGGTAAGTTGGAGTATAGAATATGAGGTCGTAAATGAGTATCAGACATCTCACTCGTCTTCAAATTGTAGAGAAACCTCTAAAGTGAACATAATAAATAGATTCGTGATATTGTGTAAGTACAGAGGATGCAGATGCAATGTAAGCCTATTCCTAGGTAGTTGGTTCAAGTTCCCCCTCAACGCCGATTTCGCCTTCCATATCATATTCCCGAGGTATCAACGCCGTTCATGCAAGCTAATTCAATACACAAAAGGGCAAAATAGCTAGCATTCCTTTTTGGTGCTGCTTTTTCTTCGCTTCCTTTTTTCTCTCTTACTCTTTCTTTCTCTCTCTTTAATCGATTCTTCTCTCTTCAATGTCTAGTCGCTCATACTTGGTCATCTGCTCCCATCCGGGGAGGTGGTAGCGGCGGCGCCAGAACCAGCGGCCCAGCGTCGACACGGCCAGGGCGACGCCCAGGATCATGCCGAAGATGATGAACTTGGTCATGGGCGAGTCGACCTCGGGCCACAGGTTGGTGACGTTACTGGGCATCAGGCAGGGCTGGCCAGTAGCCATGTCGATGACAAAGGTCGAGCCGAGGATGGTGCCGTCGGCGGTCAGGGCGGCGGCGGCCATGTAGCGGTGGCTGGTTGCGTTTCCTAGGAAGATCTCCGTCTCGAAGCCGGTGCGGTTGGCGACGGCGACAACGTTCTCGTGGCCGTTGAGCGTGTTTGCGAATTCGGAGGCGAGCTGTGTCATGATGTTAGCGGGCACGACACTGACAGGGCTGATAGGGACGGAGGAACCCACCACTACCCACGATGCAATATCTGTGGCGCCGTTCCACGACACCCAGACGGTGGCATTCTCCGTGGTCCGGTGGGGGGCGTCGATGGCGGCGCTGGGCAGCCACTTGGGGCGGCCGACCCAGTCCGACTTGTCGACGCGGTAGGCGAACATGTCGGCCTGGAAGCTGGCGCCCATCTTGCCGCGCTGCACCTCCATGACGGGCTTGCCGTCGGGGGTGTACTCGACAAATCCCGGGTTGTAACCCCAGCCGACGAGCACATTGCCGTTGTCCAGCTGCGTGAGACCGCCCATGGCGCCCGAGTCGACGTTTGCAGGGTGGAAGTACTCCTGGACGACGCGGGCTGTCATGGCGTTAGAGTCGATCTCGATGTGCAGGCCGCGGGTCTTGCAGCCGTCCTCGTGGCAGGGGCCGGTGTACTCGGCGTGGTTATCGAACATGGTGATGTGGCTCTGGTTGTGGTAGAAGCGGGCGTCGTGCTGCCAGCCAATGTTGGTAGCTCGGCCGCCGCTGAGGTCGAGAAACTGGTTGCGGGCACCGCCGAGGGCCCATATGACATGGCCGTCGTTGCCGTCAATAAGGGCAATGGTGGACATGTGGCGGGCTGAGACGAGGTAGTTGCCGTCCTCAGTCTTGTCAACTGAGTTAATGTGGAAGAAATCGAAGCCTGAGTCGTCGCCAACGCCGAATCCCTCTCCGTAGCGAGCCTTGGTGTCTCCAACGTCAAAGTGCTCAGTGGCAGCCCAGGTGAAGACGACCTCGTTAGTCTCGAGGTCGACCTCCTGGAAGCCGCTGTCCATCAGAAGGCCGTCGACGGGGCCGCCAAACTGGGTGCAGTCCCAGGGGATGCTCCAGTAGACAGTGAAAATGGCAGTGCTGTCAGGAGTGATGCGCATCTCGTGCATGTCAGCGCGGGCATCCTCCTTGAATCCTGTCGCAGTCACATTCCACTTGAGGTCGTAGTTCTCGTCAAAGACGAGTCCCCAGCCGTTTGCGTGGCCGCGGTTGTGGATTCCCTCCCAGAAGACGAGGTAGCGGGTGCCGTTGATCTCCTGCACCTGCGACGTATAAGAGTTGTCGTAGTGCTGGTCGGCGTAAACGAGGCTCATGTCCTTTGCGTCGAGAATCATGGGGCCAGCCCGCATCTCGCCGTAGACGGAGCCGATGAAGATGTAGCCGGCATCGTCGACGGCGGTGTGGTTGTACTTTTCCACATTAAAGACGGGGGCGACAATATCTGACGACCTGAAGGTCTGACTGGGGAAGCCGTTGTGGGCGTCCGCTAGCGCGGTGAATTCGTTGACGTTGTTATACATGACGAGGTCTGCCACGGCTGAGCCGGCGAAGGCCAGGGCCGAGAAGGCGACCTTGGCCGTGTTCCTCCAATTCGAGGCCATTTCGATGTGAGTTCTAAAAAAAGGTCGTACAAGGTGTATTTTATGGTAGATGTGCCAAGTCCCAGGGGGTTAGGTTATGTCGTATATAAGTGAGAGCGAGGCCGGGTATAATTCGTAGTCGGGAGGCGATTATTCGGATAAGAAGAGTCGCAAGTGTTGGGTTCGATCAGTTAAAGAAAGTCGACTGCGGGAACATCCAGTGCACAACGGTTAAACAGTGACAAGATCGGGAAAGATTGGACGCATCACAGGTGCGATGCCAGTCGGAACAGCAACCCTCGGTTGGCGGGGAGTTTGTTGAAGCTGGGGCGAGCACCGGCGCAGCACCAATCTTCAGCGTACAAAGACGTAAAACCCGGTCGCGTGCTTCTTCTCCTTGGTATTCCGCTTTGCTTTTACGAATAGGATAAAAGACAAAATAAAAACTAAAACGCAAAAAATGAAAATGAAAATGGACGACTGAGGAAAAAGGAAGAGGGAACGGGGATCGGAGGAGGGAGATGGAGGGAGAGACAACAGCAGGAATGTGGCGATTGAGACGGTTCGACCCAGCTCCGAGGGGCCAGCATACTGATATAGATGGGATGCCACAACGGCGACAAACTGGCAACCGGACTGGGGGTCAACCACATTACGCGGAGGAGTGGCCCTAAGGCCGGCCGGGCAGCATTACCGCGTGGTGCGGCGTATACGTATGCCGGGTGGTGCGTGTACGTACGGGACATGAACATGGAACAGCACTTCACACCTCACACCCGCACTCACTCTCGCCTTTCTGGCCCAGCCCATGCAATCCAATGTATTGGATGTCTGTCGCCGGCAGGGGTTCCCAATCGGGGCTGGTCGACGTCGCCGCTATATTGGGGGTGGATGCCCCCTTGTCGACCCACTGTGCCAAGGTTGACGTAACGCACATCACAGCGCTTGCACGCAGGCACAGCGGCGACGGCGGCCTTGTTTCTCGATTGTCATTGCAGACGTGAAACGGCACGCGGCTGGTGTGGGAGGGAAGGATGATAGGAATTAGAGAGATAAGGATGAGGTATAAGGTTAAAAAAATAAATATACAGAGAGAATAAAAAATAGAAGGCCACCACCACCCGTCACACCTACTTGCCTTACAGCACCCGCCCCCTCCTCCAGCCGTTGACAGCTGCCCGCTAAACCTACGCGGCGCCTCACCCCTTCAGCCTCGCCTCGCATTGCTCATGTCCATGTCAGCCACGGCAGGAAATTGAAATTCCATCGTGGCCGGGAATACTACCATAACCCATAATCCCATTGTCTAATCTCCAGCAGACCCTCCATCCTGTCGATAATTCATAACTAGTGCTGTGCTGTAATAACACTTGATGCACACTGTCGAGTCATCTCCCTTTCCTAGTGCACACAGCTGGATGCATCTTAATTAGCCTAACCCCATCCACTCCCTCAACTAGCACGTCAGTCTATTGAAAAGATTAAAGCAAATAAACCACTTCACTAAGGAAAAATCTCTTTTCCATGACAAAGTGCATCCATATTTTGATTCCCACCATGAGTCAAAAAATATCTCGCGCCGCTGTTCAAGACAATCAAGCCAACCAGCCACCACGCGCGCAGCCGCTCTGCCCATTACACACAATCAGACAACGTGCCCACCCGCGGCCGTGTAAAAGCAGCGGCCAGGCCAAAAAAACAAGCCCCGGGCCCCTGCACCCTCGAGCCCCATCTGTTGACGCAAGCCCTGCCCAGGGATCGGGCGGTCGCCCGGTGGTTCCCAATAAAGTGGCCGCCAATGTGGAAGATCAAGACGCACTGATGCCCTCTGGACGGGGCTCCGGTGCGGCAGGGTGGGTTCTGCGTACGTACGTGTCTGCCCGCGCTGGGCTTAATCGGGTGCAGATGCGCCCAGAGGGGATCCTCTCGATAGTCTCCAGTGCTAGCCTCCTAGCGATGGCTAACCATGGCTTGAACCATCGCCAACGGGGCTAAAGCATGCTTGGGATACGCTCGCTACTTCCGCGGAAAGGAGGAAAGAGAGATAAACGAGAAACATGAGTCTGTCTATTTCTCTCTCTCGCTTGTTCATGGTGTTCTTGGCTTTCTTGTCCGTGCTTCGCTTGAATGTTTCGTCGTTAGTTAATTAGAATTAATCCACCAAAACCTGCTCCCCTCTCTCCGTTCATCTTTTCCCGCTTTGTGGCCATGGGTCTCGCGGAGATGGCGGAAGTCCTTTGACGATTTGAAAGCATTGGGCCCCCCCGAATTACAACTTTGGCTTCTGGGATAGAGGCTGCGGCGGAGACTCTGTGTTTTTGTGACGAACCCGCTCCAGCCAACCGCGTTGTCAACCATACGGAGATCGATATGCCGCCGAGGCACTAGAGAGGACCGGGAAGCCTCCCACATCGGACGACTCCTCTCTTGCGGTTGGCTCGAATAGCGAGCGCATCAAGAATCAATGGCATTCCTACAACACGCTGGGGGGGGTGTACGAAAACCTGCCCCCTCCTCCCCCAGGCCTCCCGTCGGCTCCGGTGGTCGAACTCTCTCTATCACGGCCAACCACCACCCCGAGGTTCCGGGCTGGGGGGACGGGAAAGTCAAGGAATGAGCATTTAGCCAGTGTTGATTTGTCTCAATTCTTCATCATGGGACGCAGGGCCGAGGGAGGAGGTCCACTTGTATACGCGCGTTCTGACACGACGCCATGCCCATATCACTCAAGTCACCCGTCGGGACGTGGAGACGCAGCGGGAACACCGGAAACAAGAGAGACAGACAGACACACACACACACACAAGCAATCAGGTCCTGCACATGATGCGCGCCCGGGGTGGTGGTCGTGGTGGGCCAGAATAAAGGGCAAAAATAAGCAAGTGAGAGAAAAAGCCTGCTTCTCTTGATTACGCGGCATCGATGCGATAGCTCAGGTATAGGCGAGGAAAGGCTGATCGCCATGTTTTGCCCTTGTCCACTCAGAGAACCGACATCCGCACCGTCAACCCTGTTAAAGGAGTCAAGCCCCAATAGCATTCCAGAATGGCCAGTCTCCCTCGTGGCCTCTAAACAGTTTGCCTCTTGAGCAGACCAAAAGTCCCCCCTTCCTTTATGTTCATGGTAATTTAATAATCTGTAAATCTGGTCGCTCTTTTTTCTTTTCTTCTGCTCCCCCCATCTCCTGCTCCCCGGCCTCATCCCGTCAGGAGAGACTTTCCCCCGGTTTCAGAATTCATCAAACATCCATCCCGTCCACCCATCGCCAGTGGATGTGCTGCTCCGTCCTGTAACTTGATCCACCGACATCCGACGCTGTAACTCTGCGCTTAGCCTCAGATTCATGTGGCGGCCAGCAGGAAATACCGAGTTGACGGCGCCCCACGCAGGGATCAGCGCACCACCACCTTGGCTTTTGGACAGCGGGACCCCCTTGCATCCCCGTAGCTTGTAGCGGACTGAGCTGCTGCCCGCACAGCTGCAGGGGCCGTGGCGCCTCGACGGCTTTGCCCCTGACATGGTTGGGGCGCCTACAAGACGCAAAGCCGGTGGAGACTCGAAACATGCGCCTTGCAGTCTTACGACTGCCGCCCATAGTAAATTCTCCGCGATTCCCGACATCCCGGGCCCGGAGACGGGTCTCGGTGCGCCAGGCCCTGCCAATTGTCCACCTCAACGGCTCGCCGCACACTCGGGACTCGGACGGGGGCCTGTCCCCCTCCATCACAGGCGCATGAGCCCGGCCAAAACTCTGGCCGCTCGATAAACGTCTTTAATTGCTTTTGCGCACCTCCGTCGTCATCTATACACGTATTCGAGCCTGATACTCTGCATCCTTACGTCGACGCCTGGGCGGCTGAGCAGAACCGGGCGCTCGAAGAACGCGTACAATAGGACTAAGCTTAATTGCCTAGGTTCCCATTGTCCGCGCCAGAGTCGATTTGGGCAACCAACTCCTGGGCCAGGCCAAGGCCAGTTAATCTGCTGCACACTTGACCGGGGTGCCGCTCTCCTGCTGTCCCGTTCAATTTCCTGCCATCGGATGAATTCTCCTGTTTGTTGTTTGGATCGGCCTTCTCGTTTCACCCACCATGTAACCGCACATCACATTGCTTGCCGACATCATGATTGTCCTTGGCAAAAGAGGGTCCTGTCGAGTCATTGTTGATCTTGAATAGACTGACCCATTGTTGCGTGGAGCGTGGAAGGTCACATGATTTAATATGGTTCTCATGACTGATGCTAACGGGTCGAAGTTCAGGTAACGTGACGCTTTCACGTGGGCACGAATAATGAAATATCCTATTCAATCAGGCTTCAAAATTCTAATACACAAGACTTGTTTCGGCCGAAGCAATCCTGCGTGTTTTTAGTTGCCTATTTGCAATGGGTGGTATCCAGAATGAATGCCCAGAATCAACCATGGATCGTATAGGGTAAGGCTGATGCATTGAAAATTGCTAGTCAATTCAATCCACCCCAACTCTCATGCCGACCATCGCACAAATAATGAAAGAGAAAAAAGAGAGAAGAGTGGAGATCTATACGGTTTCTTTAGAATTTATCTAAACTGTAATAATGGTCATTCTCGCCGTGTTCGTTAACATGGTAATGTTGTCCGCTAGTTGTCATGAATCTGGTACTCTAATCTTTGAGGACTATTTAGGACCTGAAGCTTGCTGGAGCCAGCACACATACAAAATATAAGAAACCACCAATTCCCCAGGGCTTCACTCTTCTCAAGAAATTTAGAATTTCAATTCACAAGTCCTGCTCGGAAAAAAACTACTTTAGGTCAATTACTTCCGGCCAGCCGAGCGACACCTACCTACCCTACAGGCATAGGCCCATTACATGTCACAACAACTGGAGTCGCTTCCGACAACCCGAGCAACAGTGGGAGCGAATGGGGAAATCTTTGTGAGAAAGCTTCTCGGTTCCTGATGACAAGCATACCCTGAAACATACGGACAAGGATGAAGTACTTTTGTCGAAACCTGGGACCTGGATCGCAACACCACTCATGCCACAGGGACCAGGATTCTTTTCATATTCCTTTGTAATGGTATTATCCATTGCAAACGATGAGCATCTCTTTATGGGTTAACCTATACCTTTGAACCTTCCACAAAGGCTTCAGATTATGTGCTTCTGGGAAGGTACACTTCTAACCAAACCGAGATATGGGCGTGGTTTCGTGGCCAAAATAACTT
Organism: Calonectria naviculata; assembly: GCA_003031705.1. Lineage (NCBI taxonomy): Eukaryota > Fungi > Ascomycota > Sordariomycetes > Hypocreales > Nectriaceae > Calonectria > Calonectria naviculata. Next base: position 68,827 of record NAGG01000174.1, on the reverse strand, counting down.
CGCCCAAGGAACTGTTACGCTACATTCGACCAACCTAAGGACAAATACTAAACATTTACCTTGAGTTCTTTAGCAAATACAATGGTCATAATCTTAAGTCATAAAATACTAAAGGTGTCAAAGTTGATGTCTTTTTTATCTCGGGCTTACACATATTCCACGATAGAAAGCTCTACCGTTTCACCCAAAACTCCATTTCACATTTTCATACACATTTCAAGTCAAGTTTTGTTTTTTTCCTCAAATATATCACAATTGATTTGACCTCCACAGGAGGCTACCCAGAAGAAATATCTACAATCGACAAAACAGAATCCTGCCATTCGCGGTGAACAGGGGTCCTTCACTCCCCTTTGAGGAGCCGGTTATACCCTTTGCCCATCCTTTTTGGCCATCCTTCTTTTCCAACATCCTGCACACTCTCTTTAAGTGCAGGCGGCAGCGTTGCCGCTGACAGTGACGGTGACGTACTGGGTCTGGGCAGCAGCGCTGACGGTGACGGTCTGGACGTCGGGGGTCACGGTGATGTAGGAGGTGACGGCGCTTCCGGAGCCGGAGCCAGAAGAGCCAGAGCCGGAGTTGCTGGAGCCAGAGTTGCTGGAGCCGGAGTTGGAGGAACCAGAGTTGCTGGAACCAGAGCTGGAGGATCCGGAGTTGGAAGAACCAGAGCTGGAAGAGCCAGAGTTGGAGGAGCCGGAGTTGGAAGAGCCAGAGCTGGAGCCAGCAGAGGCAGAGGGCTGAGAAGCCTGAGTCACAGCGGCCTCAGTGGCAGCGGCAGAGGTAGGCTCATCATCGTCGCAGTCCTCATCGTCAGCGGCGGCAGCAGAAGTGGCAGCGGGAGCAGCGGCAGCAGCAGAGGTAGTCTCCTCGTCGCCGCAGTCCTCGTCATCAGCAGAGTCGGTGGACTCAGCAGAAGCAGCGGCCTGAGTAGAAGAGGCAGTCTCACCTTCCTCATCGCAGTCCTCATCGTCGGCGGAGTCGGAGGGGGTAGTGGCAGGGGCAGAGGGGGTGGTGTAGACGGGGCTGCTGGCAGCCTCGCTGGAGCTGGCGACAATGTTCAGGGGAGTGGTGGCAGCGGCCGAGGAGGCGGCAGCGGAAGAAGAGACAACGGCGGCGGCGGAAGAGGCAGCGGGGGTGGAGGAGGCCGAGCCGGAGCCGGAGCCGGAGGAGCCAGAGCCGCCGACGGTGAAATCGACGCAGGACTCGTAGGTCTGGTCGATATCGGGAGCGTCCCAGTACCACTGGAGAACACAGTCACCGGCGCTGGAGCAGTCGCTGCCGAGGTCGGAGGGGATGGTGACGCTGAAGGCGCTGTTGTTGGCGGCAACACCGGCGTTGGAGGCGTAGTTGGTGAACTCGATCAGGGGGGTGCCGATGATGGAGTTGGAGCTGGTCTTGACGACGGAGACGTTGGCGTATCCGGTGTGGGGGGCGGCGATGTTGATCTTGAAGTCGACCTTCTGGCCGGCCGTGTAGCTCTCCACGCTCTCCTCGTTGTCGGCGAGGAGGAAGCCCTTGCAGAGCCACAGGTTGCACTTGGAGGCGTCGAAGTCGGTGCCGACGACCTGGAGGATGCCCTGGACGTTGCCGTTGATGTCGGCGGACTGCTGGTTGTAGGGCTGCTCACCGCAGGCGGCCTTGTAGGCGGAGCCGGGCTTGCGGGGGGTGGGCGAGGTGATGAAACCGTGGCCGGCCACGAGGGGGAGGAGAGCGGCGAGAGCGGCGATCTTCTGCATTTTGGCGGTTTTTCGGGGGGTATTTCTTTTCAAAAGAAGGTGCTGGAGTAGCTTTTTTCTGAGGAAAGTGGTTTTAGGCTTGGAGTCTCTGGGACCAGATATCAAGAGAGCGATGTGAATAGAGCTCGAGGAGCACGAAAGGCAAAATGTTGGTTGTTGTTGGAAAATGGGGCCGTCAAGGCTTGAAAGAAAGGCAAGTTTAGCAAGGAAAGTGAAGTACAAGTGTACAAGAAAAGAATGGCGGAAATCTGGTCCTTCGAGGTCCGTGAAGTAAAGAGGCTGAAGAAGAGAGGGACTGAGAGAGGGGAGGGCCTCGTCGAGTTGATATACGGCGCTGGCTTGACAGCGTTCCCCCCTCTCGGGAGACGGTTCCTAGATCTGGCTTAGGAAGGCTTCCGGCTTCTGGGACCTTGACAATCCCTGCGAGCTGGAACCGCCCCATCCCCCTCCTCTCTCCTCCCCTCTCCTCCCTCGCATCTCACGGCAGCGCAGCCGGACCTTCTGATACTCGGGGTGGGAGAGAGCTGGGGACCCTACTCTCGCCATGCTGAGATTTCCAGGCCGTCGATTCGCCCAAAACCACCCTCCCCCCGGTCTGATGGACCCAGAAGCCGAAGCTTGGGGCGGACGGCGGCAGGCCGGGGGGTGGACGGTGTTGGGATGACAAGCGCCGGCCGAGGGATGGGGCCCAGATCCCAGAATACAGGGTCGAGTTGGACGGTAATAGTCCGCCAATTGACATTTTGCGTCGAGTGGCCCCAGAGACTCCATACACGGATTTGATCAATCCCATCAATTCCGTCAGTTACGCCGTTGGTTAGACTAGACTGTCGCCTAGACTGTCCGTCCTGGTTTGGCGGTGGTGAAGAGTCCCTCATCCCCAAGTTTGTGGGTTGTCGTCATTCAACACTACGTAATGAGGTTACCATGCACTTCACTTCCCCTTCCAGAGATAATACGAGCCAGCGGCGTATTGGCACGAGATGACAGATGAAATGTAACCCAAGGGCCGCCGCATGAAGATGCAAACAATTTCGATCGCCAAGATGGTACCTGTCAATCATCCACCCCAAGACCTGAGACGAAATGGCCCAAAGCAGCAACCCAGGCCCGAAGCCCACCGGATTCTGGAACCCAGCCCACGCAGACGTCAACCGACAGTTGTCTCTGTAGGGCCGCCGCCATCTCGAATTTTCCCAGCAGGCCTTCTCTCTCTCTCGTCTCTGAGTCTATAGCAGCCACCCCGCTATAGGCCACGACATGGGTCCTGCTCCCTAGCTCCTAGCTCCCCGGGGCGGGACCACCACACCACCCACCACCCCTGGGTCTCCGTGTTTGGGCCAGCGCAAGGGGAGCGCCGCCCATTGGTGGATTATCGCGCCTGTCACGTTTGAGCCTCAAGATGCGACAGACGAGACGAGGTCATGAGAGATTGCTCGTCGTCCTGTCTTTTGCCGCTTGCCCGTCCTGCCTGCGAGCCAAGGCACGAAAAAACGGTGGGCGAAGAAATTCGGGTCTGTAAGCGAGATGTCAGACCACACCGAGTGAATGGGGTTTGTTGTGGTGGGAAACAAGAATCTAGATGAACTCTCGCAAACAACGCACGCATAATGCAACTAATCCCAACTCTCCGATATTTCATTCCCGCTTAATACGACAAACTCGCACCAAAGGGTAGCATCACGCAATCAATTCCCAAACTCAGTCTTCGCAATTGTACCCCATATAATACCGTTGCAGCACAATGGGGCGATCCTAGCTCATCTTTCTCCCCTTACCACCACCAGAGCGAGCCGCCCGTCGTCGTTCCCCTGCTCGGCGCCGGTGGAGTCGGCGGCCACTCATCTCGGCCGGGCCCCTCATTCACCGCTCGGCAAAGCGACAGCTAATGCAATCGCATCCGCCTGGGTTAAGCTTAGGAGGAGCGCCAGTCGGGATGGCGGCACAGGCTCGTGAAGCGCCCTACGCTTATTTTCCTTGGTTCCGAAATTTGCCTTTTCTTTTGTTCCCTTCTCCCCTTGCTGCGGCGACCAGCTTGGCGCTTCCCACGGGATCGATGAATGGGTAGACGATAAAACCCCGTCCACAGCGGCCCTGGATGGTCCTCGTTGTTTCAGGATGGCCTAAAATTTCGTGGACCTTCTTGCTGCATGGGTCAGCGCAGGAATCCCGTCATCTTGGCCAAATAAGCGTTTGACTCTCGTTTCTTGGTCCCCGCTGGTCAATTAATTCTTGGCAGACGCCCTAAAAACTCCGCGAACAATGAAACGCCAACACCAAATGTCCGCGTGGCCGACGGACAGGACACTCTCACGCTCTCTCTTCGCACTTTCTCGCTCCAACCATGACCCTGTGATCTACCCGGGCAATCAAAGAACCATCAATGCATGAGACAACTTTTTAAATTAAAACTATTGGTTGGTTGGCTTTGGCCTGCCAGCCCAAGATGCCATGGTATACGTATTTCTTTCGTCTGAAGTGTTGAAACTGGCAGACCCAGGTCCCCCGCGATCATTCATCAACGCCGTTGAGTCGCTAAATATCACCCTCTCATCTGATCGTGACAACAAGAACAAGACAGCCCGCATGGGGGCGTGACAACCCAGCTGTTTCCTACATTTGACCTCGTGCCAAGCACTCTCACAGATTATATCCGGATATTATTACCCAATCTCAAAATCTCTCAAAACGAAATAACCTCTCGCTTAGATGGGTTCGTCACGGGGCTCGATGAGCACCTCATTAACAGCCACGTGGTCCGGCTGGCAGACCGCATATACAATAGAGCCGGCCACATCCTCCGCGTCCAGCACCTTGGCGCCCGAAGGCTCGCCGTACTTCTTGAGAGCCTCGGCATCCGTGGAGATGCCCAATAGGTCAGTAGCAACATTGCCGGGCTGGATAGACGTGACGCGTAGACCCGAGCCCGCCGTCTCCAGACGCAGACTCTGAAGGGTCGCCTCGACGAAGAACTTGCTGGCCGAGTACACACCAAGACCGGGGAACACCTTTCGGCCTGCGTCAGAGGAGATGGCGACAATGTGACCAGATCCCTTGGAAAGCATGTCGGGAACTGTGGAGGAGAGACAGTGCAGGAGACCCTTGCAGTTGACATCGACAGTGCGCTCCCACTCGTCCGTCTGGTTGTTGGCCATCATGGTAAAGTACATGACACCCGCGACGCTGACGAGAATGTCAATGGGGCCAAGTTGCTCCCTAGCTGTCTTCACAAACGACTCGACATCGGCCTTCTTGGTCACATCCGTCTTGTGTGTCAGAACCTTTCCTCCGTAGACTGAGATCTTCTTCTTCACATCCTCAAGAGCGTCGAGTCGACGAGCACCAATGGCGACGTGAGCGCCTTCCTTGGCCAGTCCAGCGGCCACGGCGGCACCAATTCCGGAGGAGGCACCGGTGATGACGGCAACCTTTCCAGCAAGTCTGCCCTGTCGAGCCTTGGGCTTGACTCCGTTGACCTGGATTCGCTTGGGAGGTCTAGGTAGCCAACCTCGGGCGTAAAAGTGTCGCGTGTAAATCTCAAGAAGGCCGCCGTCAATCTTGCGACGGTTGACGCCGTACTTGTCCAGAGTCGGCTGGGTCTTGCCGTCCTTGAGGACAATGACTGACTGAAGAACCTCGACACTAGGCATACCGCCACGGAGAATGTCCACGGTGAAAGGATCGCTGTTGGTCTTTCGGCTGCCCCGCTTCTCATTCCACAAAGAAACCCAGTCGTCCCAAGAAAGGGGCTCGGTAGGGTATCCAAGCTCGGCGAGAGATGCAAACAGCTGCTTCGAAGAAACGGGGCTGGGGTCACCCAGGTGATACAGCTTTTGCTCATCCTCGTGGTCAGCAAGAGTCACAATGGCATCACTGACAAAGTCCACTGGTGTCATCTCCAAGAACCACCCCTCGACATCAGGAGCATAGCCGAGTTGCAGGGACTCGACAACAATGGCATTCATCAGATCGTAAGTATTGGTAGAACCGGAAACACTGTGACCAGTAATGGTACCGGGGCGGTAGATGCGCACTGGAATCCCACGGTTACCAGCCTCGTAGATTAGCTTCTCTGCAACCCACTTGGTCTGACCGTATCCATCCAACAGCTTGGTTGGAACATCGTCCACATCAGTAACCTCATCTTCAGACCAGCCCTCAGTTGAGGGCGGCAGAACACCATTGGTGGATACGTGGTGGACAGTAGCGCCGCTACGACCAGCCAGGCGCAGGATTTCCCGTGTACCGCCGACGTTGGCATTTCGAAGTGCGGCATAGGGGTACACCAAGTTGACAGTGGCAGCAGCGTGGATAATGACTTGGACTCGGGTGGCCAGCTCATCAAAGGCATCTGGGGATAGACCAAGGCGCTTCCTGGCCAAGTTACCGGGAAGAATTTCCATGCGCTCCAGAATGGAATCATCCCACAGGCCCAAATCGATCAGGTTCTTACGAATTCGGGACATACCCGCCGGGGCACAGTTTTCTACAGGCTCAGGGAAGCGCACAAGGCAGATGATGTGTGCATCGGTCTTTTCGACCAAACTTCTAAGCAGGAATGCACCCAAGTATCCAGTAGCACCGGTCAACAGAATAGTTTCTGCGTCCTTGAGCTGGCGCATGGGGGTACCGTTGGACTGGATATCATCTGGAAGTATAGAGTCGGCACGGAGAACAGCAGGCAAATCAGCTTGAACAGCTGCTGTGTGACCATCTCGCGCGGCCTTGACAGCCGAAACGTGTCCTTCAAGTGTAGGGTTTCCAGCCAGAGGACCAAGAGGCACAGGGAAACCAAATGTCTTTGACAGTCTGCTGGAAAGGTCGGCAAGAGCCAAAGAGTGGCCGCCCAGGTCGAAAAAGTCATGTTTTTCTGTAATGGCACTGGGTGGCATGTTGAGAGAAGCAGCCCACAGCATAATGATGGTCTCCATCTTAATCTTGATGTTGTGCTCCTTCTTGGGAGCCCTAATAGGTGACTTGGGAGCTGGCGGTGGGGGCAGCGCCTTGAGATCTGTCTTGCCAGATACGCCGTGAGTGGGAAGCTCATCCAATTCAACCCAGATGGAAGGAATCATGTAGTGAGCCAGGTGTTCGGCGAGAGCACGTCGAGCTACGGGACTGTAGCCATACTCGTCGACGATGGGGATGGTGCGGTCTCTGTGTTCGCCAGCATCTCGCACAATGTACGCCACCAGCTGTCGCTGCAGTCCTTCACCGTGGGCCACAACCGCGCAGTCGCGGACAGCCAAATGCTTGACAATGGCAGTCTCAACAGCTCCAGGCTGGACAGTGTAGCCACGAGTCTTAATCATACCACCCACTCGTCCAGTGATCTCTAGTAGGCCAGAAGGCAGCATGCGGGCCAAATCGCCCGTTCTGTACATGCGTGCACCCTGCCTCTTCTCAAAGGGGTCCATCTGGAACGCCTTGGCCGTAGTTTCTGGCAGGTTCAGGTAACCTCTCGCGAGGAGATCGCCACCAACATAGAGCTCGCCACTGACGCCAGGGCCGACTCTGTTGCCAGCCTCATCCAGAATGTAGGTGTGCTCCGGGTCCGTAGGCGGACCGACGGGGCAGACATTGTCGTCATAGTTGATAAAGGTCTGGATATCGCCAGCAGCAACCTCGTGGGTCTCGCTAGCGGAGTAGACGTTTAACAAGCGGGTCTTGGGGAGAGCACTGATCGCACGGCGGCAGAGGTCAGTGGTGACAACCTCACCATTGAGCCACAGCGAGCGCAGCTCTGGTAGGCGGTCGCCGAGCTTAGAATGCCGTGAAAGCACCGTAGCCAGAAGTGTTGGGGTCATGAGGGTATCGGTAATGCGCTTGGAAGCAAGAAGATCCACGAGGGCGGTGGGGTCGTAGCTGGCCCTGTCGGGGACCGCAACCACGGTAGCTCCACGCAGCAGGGGCCGGAGGATTTCCCAAACGAAAAAGACGTTGCATGCAACCCTGTCACCGGGCTTGAGATCGCTGACGCCAAATCTCAGGTTGTACGAGCGCACAGCAGCCCTGTGAGGGTTCATGATGCCCTTGGGCTGGCCGGTGGTGCCAGACGAGTACGAGACAAAAGCGAGCCTCTCAATGTCGTCTTCTGAGGGCAATGGGCGTCTGGCATCGAGCTCTGGGCTAGATGCCCGCTTGGCCTCCTTGTCCAGCTGGTCAATGATGATGACGGGGACATCAGACTTGATTTGGCCGGCGTGTGCCGCCTGGGTAATAACGACAGTGGGTTTGGCGTCGTCAATGACATCGCGCAGCAGACCTGGAGGATATGCCAGCTCCAGCACCAGGAATGCGCCTCCAGCTCGCAGCGCAGCGAGCGAAGCAATGACATAGTCGGCACTCCTGCCCATCAGGACTCCGACGAGGTCATCACGGCCGACGCCATGGTCACGGAGGCGGTCAGCCAGCGCCCACGTCTCTCTGTCGAGCTCGGCATAGGTGAGGGTTCTGGTCTCGTCCTCGAGGGCGACGGCGTCGGGGGTGGCAGCTGCCTGCTGCTCAAACAGGGCCACCAGGTCCTTGTTGATGTCGAGGACAGTCATTTTCAGGTGTGCTCTGGTATCCAAAGGAGAGGTGGCAGATGGGCGGGACGAGGGACAGTAGTTATGTGAGAGACGGCGGGTGGGTCACGCGACCAGAGAGCACGCCGTTACTCTAGGGATTGTGACGACGGATCCCTGAAAATCCCAACAAGGTGCGGGCGGGCGGATGATCTCGGGGGTGGCTGTAATTAACTGAGCCCGTTTTGACGAGAGACGAGAGGCTGCAGGGCAGTATTTTTAAATTCTCGTGTTAAGTGGCCTTCGCTGTCTTGGTCTGCCGTGTCTTGTCTTGGAAGCGTCTGAAACGGTTTCCCATCGTTCGAAACGGCTATGAATAGGTGTGCTTGCTTCCCGCGGGGTCGAGAACAAAGCAAATAAATTTCCCAGCGAACAGGAAAAAAAAGGAACTGAGGCGGGAATTGGGACGTGGAATTGGGGAGGGGGACTGTGGACAATTAATGGAAAACAACCACGTTTGCCAATGCCACCATTCCCCCCAGATGTTGCCACCTCTCCGCGACAACGAGGGACCCAAAATACTTCCCTGCCAGCTCTGCTCATCTTGCGTCCATCCTTCGCAACAATGTTGAGCTACAAGCCCCCCACGCAGTCCGAATTGCCATCCAGTGATTGGGTTGTGCGATGACCGCCACTTGAACCATACCGCTAGCTCTAGCTCCGAAACAGGGATGGCGCAGTCATCGTAATCCGGGGGCCCAACACACAGGAGTCCGGAGTAAAGGGCAGGGCGTGTCCGCTTTCCGCGGGGCCGAGTGTGTGCGTGTGTGTAAGAGTCATGTTTGGCTTCCATTTTCACGCCCGTGAGAAGTCAATTGCATGCCCAATGCCTGAGCTCCCCGCGACGCTGCAGACGCAGTCGCCAATGCCACGCAGCAAAAACGGCCAAAATCTGACCGACGATGCTGTCGCCTCGAGGCGTTCCCAACCAAACTGCTGGGCCACTTTCACGTGCAAAAAACAGGGCTCTTATTTGAACACGCTAGTCCGCTCCGGGCCCTAGTGCGGCTACACCCCTGAGGATCGGAACCACCCGGTGATGGATTTCGTCGACGCTCTGCGCTCACTGCGGGGCGCGCTCGGTCAGGCGTTTCTGGCTGTAGGGTAGTTTTGGACGCCTTGCCAGCAGGTTTTGGCAACACCATGAATCATCAGCCCGTGGCCGAAGGGACAGGTCGAGAATCCAACCGTGATTCCATGTGGTCATGTTTTCCCCCTGATTGGCCCCGGTCGACGCCTCTGCGATGCCACCCAATCTCTAATCCGCGTCCAGCAATCAGAGGCCGCCAATTGTGCGCATCCTTGGTGGGTGGTCCGCGGGATGACGATTGCGTGATCGAGGAGTGATGTGCCACGCGCGACCGTCGCAGCATCGGGGGCATCTACAGCTACTTTGACTTCGGAACTCGCAAATGTTTAACAGAAGACCAACCAGCCATTTTGAACGATAAAAACACCAGCTCAATTAGGGTTGGCTCGCCATTATCACCACATATGCCATGCCCAAAACCCTCAGCTCAAACCATCTCGACAGTATCTCTAGAAGCCAAGTTGTCCTCTCCCCCCGACGTACCGAAGTACACCATAGGTCGCGTGCCCAATAACTGCAAAATCATTACCACTTTCATCATCCTGCAGATTGCCTTGCGTGAATTCTGTCGAATGACCCTGGTTAGTGCTGCAGACAGGGTTCATTGGGGTGAGTGCCGCATCCCGCCATGCAGCAGACCAAGTTTCGTCCCATCAGCCTTGGACAAATCAAACGTGGGGGAGATCGGGCATTCAGGGCGTTGAATCCGGATGGTTATCGAGGCACGGGCACCTGGCGACACCAAGGATTGGCTTGGGAGGCGAGGCCATCAACACGTGCACCCATTTGTGGGTTTGGAAACGTGGTAGTTGACGTAGGCGTGGGCGGGGAAGCTGCCAGACAACCCGGGGAAAACAAAACAGCCGTGCCTAAATAGATTGCATCTTTGATATCTAGATTTGCTCCGATTGGCCGGCACATTCGTTCCCGTGTAGTATTTTTGGCTTCTTGCTCCGTGGGGTTGCATTTGCCGGATCCAGTCGGGGAGTATGGGATACAATGGCATCCCAATCTATGGCCTTAATACCGCAGACCTTTCTTCATTTGCACAAATTCTCTCAAGCTTGGAGTTTATGACCGAGAGGTTAATAATAGAAGTCTGCAATTTTCGTCATGCTCCGAGGTTATGCAACTTCATGCACCCCCGCTTCCTGCTTTTCATTTTGCACCATCAACCATTGCCCTTGACCAGTAACCTAATTGGCTTTAAATCGAAGAAATACGTTTAAATCAGATAGATTGGAACTCTTTGCGCATGCCTCGCCTTTCTGACTTGATGTGTGCAGCCAAATAAAGTTTCCTGTACATGAGATATTTATAGAAAACCCCCTGTTATTGCATCTTATTTAGCGTATATGCATTTTGAAGATCATAAATACGGTAAAGAAGAGAAAAGGAATGGTGGATTTGCATAAGAAGACCGGAAACCGAGACATTAGCCTAAGAGGCCAGTGAGGGAAGCAGCCCTACCACAAAAGTCTAAGCAAAGCGGAGGCGTTCAGATGGGCTCTGGTCTTTCAACACGTGAAACTCGTGCAAGAACTTATATCCCAAGGAGCTGATGCAAGTTATACATATGAGTCGACAGGGGAAACCTATCCACTTGGCTACTCAAACTGGTGAATATGAAGTTTTGGACATCTTGACCAAAGTAGGCGTAGGAAAGCATGACATTTGCAGTGCAACATGGCTCAGTCGAGACTATTGGACATAATTGAGATTTTAAAGGCGGGTACTGTAGCCTCTATGTCTTAAATTGCCTGTTAAATGTTGCCGTGTTGGCTCTGGCTAGAATTGAGACATATCTATGGGGTGAAGAATTGAACCTTTGAGGATAAAATAATAGTGTAAGCCAATCAAATTAATGAGCCCGTTATTCCGTCTACCGGAATTTTACTTGTTAAAGAAATAGAACTTGCCAAGTTCTTTCTCACACGTTGTATTGATCGCTGGTCAAGTCCCTATGTATCAGGCACGCTTTCGTCTAACTGCTGCATTCTAAGGCGAGAGGGATTGCCTTATTCGTTGCTCTAGTCAACGCTTTGAATTGATATTGAGCATTGTAAATTTCAATAGATTTAAATTCAACTTGATACTATTTATTGGGTTGCGTTCTGGGATGTTGGCCTATCAGGCGCATGCAGGTTATCAGCCAACGCTCCTACACAAGCAGTCGTGTCACATTTGCATTTCACAATTCACGCATCATTTGCAAACATATTTGATCTTAGGGTATCATTAATATTATCCTATAGTACACGCAACACAAAATCACACTTTTTTTATCCCATCATCCACTCATCCATGTATGCGCCCCTTGGTGATATCGCAGTCGGCCAACGGGATAACCTTGGTGCGGTAGATGAGCTTGTGCCCGACGTAGAGCACAATGAAGAGGATGAGACTGATGTAAGCCGAGAAGAAGTCGCTGGTGCTCCACTCGATAAACGAAGTGAAGCCGCTGGTGATGGTGATGAGGGAGTTGAAGAAGAGACCGTACCAGGTGAGGTATGGGTACAGGGGAGCCATGTATGGGAGCTCGGACAGATCGACACCCTGGAGCTTGAGAATCTTTCGGAATCGGAGGTGGCACACGCTGACGAGGGCCCAGGTGATGAAGGCAGAAATGGAGCAAATGTTGAGCAGCCAGTTGAAAACGGTGGTACCACCAGAAGACAGGTTGAGGAAGGCCAGGAGACCAACAAGGGAGCAGGTACCGACGGCGAAGTATGGGGTTCCGTACTTGTTGGTGCGCTTCATGAAGCTGGGGGCAAGTCCCTCCTCAGCAAGGGCGACCATAAGACGACTGCTGGAGTACACATTCGAGTTGGCGGCAGTGAGCACAGCAGTCAGAAGAACGGCGTTGAGGATGTCGGGAAGGGTGGAGATGCCGGCGCGGACAACAATCATGACAAGGGGAGAGGCCGAGGCATCAGTCTTGCCGCTTCCGAGACCGTCGGCATTGGAGGGCAGGTTGATGCCGACGAAGAAAATGGTCGAAATAAAGAGGGAGAAGATGCCCCAGAAGGTCCATCGGATGGCCTCGGGGATGGCCTTGCGGGGGTTGGCCGTCTCACCGGCGCCGACACCGACCAGCTCGGTACCCTGGTAACTGAAACCGGCAGTGACCATGACGGACCAGAAGCCCACAAACTTGCCGGCGGCGCCATCGACCATGTACGAAGCGAACGGACCGGGGTTCTTCCAGTACTCGAATCCAATGTAACCCTCCTTGCCAACACCGGCGTTGACGCAGATGGAGAAGATGATGAATCCGATAATGGTGATGACCTTGATCATGGAGAACCACATCTCAATCTCACCGAACAGGCGGACGGGGAGGAAGTTGAGAGCAGTGAAGATGAACCAGAACACGGCAATCCAGATACCGACGCTGAGCGAGGCGTTCCAATACTGAATGATGAGACCGGCGGCGACCAATTCGAGGGCGAAAGTCGTCGACCAACTGAACCAGTAGAGCCAACCCATGGAGAAACCGAGAGTGGGATCGACGAATCGACTGGCATAAGCTGTGAAGGAACCGGGAACAGGAATGAAGGCAGCCATCTCACCCAGACTGGCCATGACGGAGTAGACGACGCTGCCCATGAAGATGAAGGCGATGAGCAGAGCAACAGGACCGGCCTTGGCGAGGGCGGAACCGATACCGATGAACAAACCGGTTCCAATGGTGGCACCCACAGCAATGAACTGCAGATGGCGGGAGCTCATGGTACGCTCGAGGCCGGTGCTGCCCGTCTCGACCTCATCCTGAGGGGCCTCGGCGACCTTTTCCTTGCTGCCCCGCGGGGTCTTTTCGTCCGAAGATTCTGGGACGAGCATCTTGAGGGTGTTTTGACGTGTGAATTTCTGCTGTACGAAGCAAATTGCCGGGGAATTGCGATTTAATGTTTTTGATGTGAGGAGGAGAGCCTAAAGGCAGCCAATGAGGAACTGCGGAGAGTGGCGTATGGAGAAAACGGACGTTTGCGGCGAAATAAGTCGGATCGCAGATCAAGCGAGAGAGATGCGACTTGTAACAAAACAACGACAAGTCGAACTCGGTGTCCAATAGAAGGACGGGGACGACAGCAGGACCGGGGGAATAGACCAACAGAGAGGGAAGAGGGCTCTGAGATCAGAAGAGAGCGGGACGGTTTTTGAATATAGCAACGGGGAGCTTGGAGCCAAGTGGGTAGGGACGCCGGCTTGTTATGTAACGAGAATCGTGTTGAGCAGGGCTCCATCGCCATGGGCCCATCCATTGCGCAAAATTTCTTCTCCACGAGATTGCCCAGCCCATGCCTATCTAACGGTCCATCCCCATTTGTCCCCAGCATTTGGTAGAGTCATAGCTTTTAGTCGACAGCTCGAAGCTGCGATCCGGAAGCTCCCACGTCTGGCTCGGAGGGGAGGGCCTCAAGAGGAACGGCGTGACGGAGACGGCCGGGGGCAAAACAAGCACCACGACGAGCAGGGAAGAGTTTTTCTATTCTCGCCTCGCCTTAAATCAGGCTACATGTCCAAATCCAGTAGGAGTTTATGGCTTCCAATAATAACCTCGCGTCAAAAGTCAACGTCGTACACGGCATGGCGAGATTTTTGCTCCAAAGCATCCATCCACACAGCTCGCCAAGGTGGGTAGCTCCCCTTCGCACCGGCCCGCCGAAAAAAAAAAATCGAGCGACCGCAAAGCCACTAGCGCGATCCTCCTGGGGCCGCCACTACGGCGCTGCTGCGGCGTAAAACCACAGAAGCGTTCGCGGCGTGTCCGCTAGAAGCCCGCTGGAAGCTGGCGACGGGGCCACCAGCGGGCCAATCGGCTTGGGCGACCTGTCTGCTTTGGGGAGGCCCGCGGGTGGCCAAACTCGAGCAGAAATTTTTCTGCTGCGTGGAGATGGCGCGAACATGCTTCCATAAGTCATCCATGCATCCCATCTATGCAACCTTTTATCTGTGCTGTGCATGGGCGATCTGCCACAGGCCCGGTCGCGTGATGGAGACCTGTGGCGTGGCTGTTTTTGGCATCTTTTGCTTGTTTCTCATTGAAACGCATCATCACTTTAAGCTCCTCCCTCCCGATGACGTCCATATGCCATACTCGACTGCCGGCGGCTTGGCTTTATTTCGGACCTCTTCCCAAGTCTGCGGCACAGCTAAGCCAAAACAAAAGTTCGGCGCGAAGATCCGAGTTAAAAGCGAAAACCAGTCATACGGATTGACCTATGGACAGTGCTGCTGACTCGGACGGGACCGGCTTCGGAGCCCCATATTCCCCTGCTAGTTCCGATCTTGCGTCTCCCGTTGGTTCCCGCTGCATAAACGTCTTATGTGAAGCAGCGAGTGAAGCGAATAAGGTCTTTTTCCAGAAGCTCTGGAGCCCACATCGTATTATTCACCTCCAGATCAGTCACTTGCTTTTTCGATCTTGTACAACCCACGCCGATATCGTTCCCCCGTACCAGTCATCTGAAACCTACGGGGATACAGCGGAGGAGAGAGCAATACCCTGGCAACATGATGGGGCAATGTGATCCATGCGCGCTCCCTCGAGTTGAGAGACTGGGCCCGGCCCGGTCACGTCAAATTTACCGTCGGGGTGGAAAAACATTAAATTGCTCCCCTGTCGATTTTGACTGACAAAAGGTAATGACTCCCATAAACCACGGACCAATGCCATCGGAGCGAGCTCCCAACGTGAGCGTCGTCAGACGCCCTAGGGCGTGGCGGGTCTGGGGAAATCCCTTTATTCGTTTGCCCATCGTTCGACAAATGTCGCGTTATTTGGAAGCAAAACTCGCCACAGCTTGAACGTAAACGAGCCCCATCCTGACTTACTAATGAGCCGTGGTCATGATTCAGCAGTGGTCCATTCTCCTTGGCTGATAAATGATCCCCCTTTGTAAATCTTCAAGGCTGAGCGGCTATAGCAAATTCGACTGGTGCGGTATGCTCGCAGTGGTATAAATCCATCACTTTTGTATATCCCTCGGAAACCGAGAGACAAGTATAATAACAAACTAGATCTAGGCTGATATTGCGGAATTTTCCCCCAAGTGACGGTGTCCTCAGTGCTAAGCCGTTGAGGCTGGTAATGATGGAATATCCCATTGCGTTGGAATATTGTGGTTCGACGTTGTTATGGAACCTTGGAGATACTCATAAAGCTTTCTCTATATGCTTCTTCTAGGTATTGTAGGGTATTATGAATACTAAAGAGTGGCCCCTCCTACTATTAGAAGATATTGAATCTCTCTACCTATACTAGTGCGAATAGAAAGTGCCCTTGATAGAGGATACCCGTATTTATTTCCTAGGTTCGGATCGGCTCCTCTGTTTAAAAGTAGTTTGATGACACTGATCATGTCGTGAAGAATGTGGACGGAGGAGCCCCGAGGTTTGAAGGATGTACAAGGCTGTCCAATGGCTCTATTCAGAGCGGTGGCATACGCCCCCTTTTCGCATAACATATTGATATCGGCTCCGGCGTCCAAGAGGGTTTCAATGAGCGATTGTCTATCCACATAGGTAGCTGAAATAGCTTCAATTAATGGAGTAGTCTCGCCATTGCAGAAATTTGGATTAGCGCCTTGGTCCAGCAATGCTTGTACCATTTCAGCGTTGCAGTTGCCGGCCGCAACTGTGAGAGCGGTCAACTTTTTTTTTCCTCCTACAAAATTGACATCTGCTCCTGCGTCTATAAGGAGTTGAATAGCTCGTGATGTGTTCCGATCGAAGCGTGCAAGAGCTGCAAGACTCATAAGAGGAGTCCTGTCCCGGTCGTCAAGGTTCGGGTTGGCACCTTCGCCGAGTAAAAGCTTCATGGATTCCAATTGTAATTCAGTAGCGGCGGCCATGAGCGCTGTACCAGGTCTATCGCACACCTTTTTTGTAGCCTCGATGACAAAATCGATACTTGCCCCCATTTCAAGGAGTATCTTGATGGAATGCAGTTGGCCTCTACTGGCAGCGATCATTAACGGCGTCATCATAGGGCCGTTTACAGCACAAAGAGAATTAACGCCAGCCCCCGAATTTATGCAAGCGCCAATATAGTCTGATAGTCCCCATCTCATGGCATTCGTGAGAGCCAAGCTGTAGTTGCTGAACCTGGCACCATTCTTGAATAGGAATGAACCTAAATTGGCAGATTTCTGTTCTAGAGCTAGGTCTAGTGCAGAGCCTTTTTTTGTAATCAAGTTTGGATCTGCTGTATTATCTAACAGGAATTTAATCATATCGGTGCTGTTCCTATACCTGGTGATAACTTCTTGTAGGAGTGTCAGCCCATTGAAAACCTCATTAATATCAGCGCCGGCTTTAAGTAAAAGTGTGACCAAAGATTTATGCGAATTTTTAACGGCATGCCAGACTGGGGTAGGAGCACCCAAACCTACAGGCACCCCTCTTCCTATAAGAAATTGGCACATTTCTTCCTGGCCAAAGGCGGCCGCGATTCCTAGAAGCGATCTTCCGGAAGCTACGCCTTCACAGACCTTTAAGTCTGTGCCTGCTATTTCTTCCAGCCACGATTCGAGAAATTGTGTAAGCCCTAAGGCACAAACCCCGAATAAAGGAGAGAATGACTGAGGGAGGATCTCCATTTCTTCAGTGTAGAATGGATAGTCGATAGACCTTGGAGATTTTCTTATTTCACGAAGCCACTCATGATAAAATTTGCTGCCTTCTGTGATTGACCCAAGGAACCGCTTGACTAGAGCTATCAGCGGCTTATGCTGAGGCTGCCCATTGCTAGCATGCATATTCAGATGATATCCCCAGTATTTCATGGCATATTTAGTAATTTGTGGATCAATATCAGAACTATTGTCCAAATGATGCTTGAAATGATGATACAAGTAATACCTACGGGGGTAGGATGCATTATGCGGAACAGGGACTTCTGTTAAAAGCCTCATACACACTATTGCAATGTGCCGATGTGTGAGAAGTTCTTCGAAGTGGTTTTTTTCCACGTATTCAACCGCAGATAAATGGCAAAAGCGCCATCTGTCTAGTTCTTGATCGAAGGAAAGGAGATTGCCACACAGTGCATGTATCATTTTGCTTGTATAATATTCATTATTAGCGAGAAGTCCCTCTTTCAATGGAATATCTGAAAGTGGATCAATGATCATAGCCATGGAAAGTTCGTGCGTAGACAGGGGCCGTTGCGCGCCAAGAATCCATCGGAATGCACGCAACGCCAGAGTTCTTTGTGTGTTGCCTTTGCGGGTAATCCTAGTCCAGATCTCGTCGTACGTCCCTTCAAGACTTTCTGGCAGTTCACGGAGACGTTCTTCGACTAGAGGCTTGTTCCACAAGTCTAATTGGGTCAATTCATCGACTTGTAATGCTGCCCACTGAAACATCCCCTGACTTTTACTGAAAAGTGTTTCAATAATGTTTTGTTGTAGTCTCGGCGAAATATCCGCCCATCGTTCATCTTTTACTAGCTTGTCATACACAAATGTCTCAATGTCGTTCTGATTGTCGGTCGCTTCTATCTGAATGACGGGATGCGATTCAAAGTTTCTGAGAATATCTGGATCTGTCCGGCTCGAGATGAAGATTTTCAAGTTCAATTGTTGTTCTAGGAGGTATTTAAGAGAAGTTATTAATTCTCTCCTAGTTGCTTGGTCACATTCGTCCAGAGCATCTATGATGATCCGTGTTTGTGAGTAAGACTTGATGAACTTGACAAGAAGATCTTGACACATCTTCGCGTCTAGGGTTGCACCTTGAATCCTAAGTTTCTCCGGCAGACCCTTCAAATATTGGTGAATTTTCTCTTCACCAAATGGCGAAGCAAGCTGCCGAACCAAACTACGGAGAATTGTAGTTGGTTGACGTCGAGACTCTTCATTTCTGTTGCAGTAGAAATATGCTATGACATGATTGGAATATGCATCTGGTAAGTAGATAAGATGATCAATGACTCGAGATGTAAGAAAAGTTTTACCAGCACCAGCTGGAAGATATTAGCATAATTTTGAAAAGTTCTCAGAGACAACCTACGTGACCCATATAAAAGTAAAATAGGTAATGACTCAGATTCATTCCACTGTAAAAATTCTCTCGTTTTAAGGAGCCATTCACATGTACCTGCGGTTCTTCTGTGGTCGATAAAGTTGTGATGACTGCGATATGTGATATCTGAGATGCTTTCGAGAGTTTCAAGATATTCTTTCTGCTCCAACTTAACAAGTATTTGAGACGTGTCTTTACGGAGGCGCTTTATCCCTTTAACTAAAGCATCCTGGACTGTATTTCTGGGACTCGTTAGAGGATTGATCTTACGAGGTTAGGGATCGATCGTACTTTAAGTAATTTTCCAAATTTGTTTGAAAGTCGTCTGACGTATGGCCCTGTCTTGATATTGTGGATATTTCTTCTAGTAGATATTCGATGGACATGGTGTTGTAAACTGGCCTAAGTCTCTTCGAAGATGAAGACTTTTGACTATACGTGGCAGGGTTGCTTTCAAAATCTTTCGCCAAGTTGGGTGTTAAACCGACCAAAACGTCTAAGTTACTTTCGGATCGTTCAAGGTCGATTGCAGGAACTGCTTTTCTCATAGCATCACGCAACTCTTTTTGTTCACTTGATTGTCTCGAAGGATCGTTTAATTTTTCCTGCATGTACGACAAGCAAATCGAATATAACAATGCAAGCCCATGAGACATGTCGATCACCATCTCATCTTTCCGCGATATATCTGCAGATGATCCCTTGTATAATAATGGATGGGCTAACCGGTTGTATAGACTCTCCGAGAGACTTGTGAGTTGAACTTCAAACATGACGTTTCGGTAGGGTTCAAGGATGCCAGCAGTTTCATATTTTAAGATAACATGATGATTGGAGCATTGGTAGGCACCAAACAGTACCTCCCAATGTTTTCCAACCACTCGGTCCCTAGAGAACACGTTTGGCTCCTTCTTCCCTCGAAAGACATTTGTAATAAGTCTATCAGCAGCACCCGTGTCTGATAGATAATCCAGAACGATTCGAATACCGGCGAGATCATGCATATCATCGAATATCTCATTGATAGTTTGATAAGTCCCGTTTTCGTGAAGGATTCGGTGCTGTTCGCGACGTTCAATAGTGTTCTTGATAGAGTCAATAGACTTGACTCTGCCTTCGACTTTGCCCGAGATGCCTCTGTCGCGAAGTTCATGATCACAATAGTTGATCAACACAGTAACCATCTTTTTGTAGCCCACTTCTACCTCCGGCCAAATGTTCTCAACGAATGCCGTCTTGGGACATTTTCCTTCTGGTATAATCGAGATGGCGTGGTCAATTGCCGAACGAAGGGAGACGCGAGAATCCATCGTCAGTCAACCAGGGCCTTCTAGGTGGAGAGATTAGGCCGTAACCTCCACAGTGGCGAAATCTCCCAGAGAGACCTGAAGAGGATGAGTGCTTGGGATCGATGGTGGTGCGGGAGCCAATGTTCATAGCATATTGCTTGAGACTGATCAGACCGAGGAAGAGAAATCGCCTGATTTAGATATCACTCAGGAATAGTAAGGTGGCTGAATATGCAGAGGAACGTCACGTGGGAATAGCTGAAAGATGCCATTGGAACGACCCCGCAGGCAACAGAATGCCTCGATAAGGCTACAGGTTGCAGGGGTTAGAAAGGTGCAATGCAAAAGATGAGAACGGGCTTTTTAGTAGTTGAACCCGAGCGATTTGCTTCTCTAATTGGACTTATTTGGGGTATCTGTTAACAAAAAGTATTCTGATGGAATTAAAAAAAAAAAAACTTTGAGTTAGAATAATATTTTCACAACACAAAGATGTCTATACTTGGGTACAAATGCGTTGCACTTCTCTAACCTCTGCGACCTGTATGCCATTTAATGAATGAAGGGGACATATGCACACTTAGTATGGAACTCAGAAGCCATCAACACGAGGGCCCTATGTGGGGGGTTGCCCTTGGAGTTGATTGAGGTTTAGACCGCCCTAGGCTATATCAAATCGTCTTTTAGGATAAAAAGGCGATATGCTTCATATAGACAGACAATTTACGAGTTCTACTTAGCAGGTTAAGTTGAAGGAATTTATTTGGTGATTTCCTCAAAGCCTCATAAAAGAGCACCCCAAAGGGATAAAAAATGCGAGGAAGGAAGAGAAATAGGGCAACACGGGAATTAATTGCATTACTTCTTTGCTATAATTTGTTCAACACTCAATATTTTCAGTCCACAAACGTATTTACCGATCAGGAATAACCTGTTGAACATGAGGGTAGGTCCTGGCCATCTCAGCATAGAGCTCGGGGTGATCGCGCCACATGACTTCCGGATCCCAACCGGCCGCGACGAAGATGGTATCAATGCCACTGGAAAGGGGAGTGGTGAAAATATTTGTAATCTGGATACCGATAACGAAGGAAAAAGCTATAACGACCGGTGTGAAGTCGCCATTTTTGTTGTAGACGGGGTCAGTGAAGAGCAAGTATAGGTAGGCAAGGAGCGCGCAGACATATCCGACGAATACTCCGCCAAAAGAAAGAACAGGCCCAATCAGGCATTCCTTTTATCTGTTAGTGTTTGTTCGAAGCAGAAAAGGCCTGTACTTACGTTGATGAGGGCATCAATACCGCGATCCTTGATCATGGTCCATGTATCCTTTGCAGCTGGAAAGTAGGACTTTCCATAGAGCGCAATGTGACAAAAGGCATATCTGTTGAGGAACTCGATTACCCACTCCAGGATAGATAGAACAAACCCAAGACAACAGGCGATGATGCATCCAATCCAATCACCCTCGCTTGCTTCCTGTTGGCGAACCGCCGAGCAAATCTGTCGCAGAAACTGAACAATGGCAATGAAGAGACTGCCCAGACTAATGGAGCCAAAGCTGTATGTCAGGGCACGCTTTGAAGAGGCGCGAGTGGCGTCCTTAGGGAAATTGTTGACGCAAAAGTACCAAGAACCATATACACCAGCAATGATGGTGTGGATGGTGTTTTTGAGCCACTCAGAGACCCAGTACATGGTGAATGTGACAAACACAATCAGACCGATAACTTTACCCTGGCTACAACCACCATTTCTACACGAGGGGTTGTCGTCCGAGGGCTCGTACTTAACGTATATGGCGACCAGCGTAATTGCGAACCAAGCAGCAAATGCCGTAGCTATCAAACCGCCAATGAAGCTAACGAGATAGACATGGCCGTATTTTTTGCTGACGTCGATGGCCGTCTTCAGCATCAGAGCCGAAAAAGGAATGCGGGGGATCCAAGTGAAGAAACAAAAGGCCATAAATAAGCCGAAAACCAGAAAGACGATACCGGCGGAGTAGTACTTCTTGTAAAGATAGAAAACGGCGGTGCCTATAGCAAGGACAACATTGAAGATGCCCGTCATCCAAATGAATTGTTTTGTGAAGATGCGCGCCAGCCAGACGTAGATATACCCGAGGACAAGGGAGACGACGAGGACGAACATGAAGAGAATGATGGTATTTTTGTTGAGAGAAAAGGTGTTATCATCGTCGTAAATACCGCCGCTGCTGCCTTTGCGATTGGATACGAAGCCTTGGAGGGTGAGGGCGGAGACGGCTACGTAGCCAAGGAAAAAGAGGATCATCTACAAGGAAAGGAAAGAGGTTAGCTGGTTGGTTTGCGCAGCATGAGATGCCGATTTACCAAGATACCAGCCCACAAATCATTGTACTTGGGCTCAGGGAGTTTGAAGGCATCCTCAAACGAATACTTGTTGTCATATCCCCCCTCAGCGGGCATGTAGCCATTGGCGTTTGGAGGCGCATGATACTGTGGAGGCTGAGTCTGGGGAGGTTGAGGCTGGTAGCTCATTGGATTCTGTTGATAGCTTCCATCGTAGCCTGGCGGCGGCTGCTGTTGATTTTGGCCCGGCTGGTTAGGGTTGTAATAATTGTCGGCTTCACCCATGGTGGATGCAGGGCTCGCCAGTGAGGACGAGGGTGTTGGCGAATCAGCGCGATCAGCAGCAGGCGGCTATTCGGTGAACGTCACGCTTGGGTATTCGGTCAACTTTGCGAGATTGATATTCGATATGGTGTGCAATGAAAGGAAGAGAAACTGAGGGAGCGGGGTTAGTGAACTGAAATGAGCACGCACACGGTGCGATGGCTTTGCTTCTGTCTACCTTGATGAGGTCATTGAACTGGTGCCACTGTAGCGAGATTGGGTTTAGGGCCATCGGCAGCGCCAGGCTCAGAGCTCTGGTGGACACCCAAGTGCCGAGCCCGTCGAATCAGAGCTGCGCCAAGTGAGCTCCAGGGGGGCTGATCTGCGCTAGTGGGTCGATGCGCGCTGCACCTCTAACTCGTTTAGAGCTCGTACTGGGGCATGAGCAGCTGAAAGTCGCTGCTTGCGGAGGTCTGGACCGTCCACGCCCGTCACAGTCTGATGCCGAAAAACCGAGACTGCCAATCGCCAAGGCCTTGGCTGTTCATAACGTAGCTGCTGTCACAAAATGACGAGCTTCAATAACAATGCGCTTGGTTGCATGCGGACCGACTCGGGTTCACTCTTGTTGACCCCTCGTGGTACATCTGGGCGTCACACAAAGTTACATGTGCATTTGTCCTGGCAGTGGCCCCGAACTATCCCGAGTAAGACTTTGTGCAATGCACGGCATATCACAGCCACGTTTATTCGTTCGCTACATAAATCATTGCCAAGGTCCGAACCCCGACAAACCAAGCCACTAGATGGCCGTCTCAAGCACCACGTGCCTTGTAAGTGATTAAGCCTGAGCATTGAGAAGTGGCCTGATTACGAGGTACGAAAACAAATAAGCCGAATTACATCCGGACATTTCTGCCTGCAACTTTACTCTATCAGTTTCTCTTGTGAAAGATTTTGTATATGCTTCTTTGTGCGGTTACTTCCTTGGCACGTTCCAAACAAGCTAATTGTTTCCGTCCCATCTGGACAATGCGCCGAGCCTCTCGGCGAAACCAACCTGCAGCAAACCGGAGGAATGAAAAAGTCTCGGCAGTATATAGCGATCTTATTCGTCAATTCTCCGTAATATGGACCCTTTTAATGCCATGCGACTATGGGATCCAGACACAGTAGCTGGTATTCTTTTAGTACGTCTTGAATGCGATATTACCACTAGGTAACCTGCATTTAGCCAGAATCTCATTGTTGATATAATCTCTGTGAATCTCCAAGACACCTAGATCCAGAAACAATTATACCCCTCGCCCCACAGCCCGTTGCCATACCATTCTGTGGTAATCTTTGACTCACCTGTGCCTCGCCAAAAAATTTCGCCAAGCTTCTCCAGCGCCGAGCATTGGCAGTGATGTAAAGTGGCTATGCCAAGGCATATTTCCCACTTGTAACAACGTTGAGGGTAGGCAGAAATTCTACAGAACCTTGATAAAGCGAGTCTATGATCGATGACCAAAAAAGGTTCATGCAAGCCACGACAAACTCTTACGACATGCTAGGAGCATGCCAATATGGCCAGATGTTACCCGTGTAAAGGCTATTGAGTGGCTGGGTTCTCCTCACCATACCTGGATGGCTTCTCGTACAGCCTAGAGACATCAAAGAAAAGACTTGATCTTGGATATAGCATGAACGGATTTCTAGGTTAAATTTGACTTCAATTAGATGCATTGCTGAGAGAAAGGCACTTGTTGATAACAAAAATATATTTAAACCATCACTGGGTATCCCTCTAACCTCTAGACTCCCGAAATGCCTCCCACTTCTTCATGCAATCCCTAAATCACCAAGCCGCCCCAAAACCAACGCCTCGATTTGTTCATTTGTACAATCTCAATTGACGTCTGGCGTCGCTTAGGTCTGCTCCTTGACATAGACGGGAGTGCCAAAGCGGCTTCCCACCCAGAAGGTAGAGGCCGCCTGGCGAATGTAGATGCCCTTGTCCGGGTTGTTCATGCGCTTCAGCTCGACGAGAAACATGGCCAGCACGACGAGGATTCCGGCTTGGATGAGAGTTGAGAGGAAGGCGATGATGCGGTCGCTGCTGGAGTTGTTTGACATGGTTGCGGTTCGTGGTTTGTTGACTCAGATTTGTGTGATGGGTTGATTCGAACGGCGTTGTCTTTGATGTAGCGAGGTTAAGAGATTTCGATTGCACCCAAGAGGAACAGTGATTTCTGAAGTGATAGATGTGTCTCAATGAAAGTATAGTCGATGTCGTGTTTCTTTCACTTGGTCTAAACTAACTCAAAGAAGCGCAAGACGGATCGAAAAGGATCAGAGCCTCCCACCCACAAGCCCGGGACGACTCCCATTCTTATCTCTCTGCTATGACCAACAGCCTCTCCCCGCCCCATTTCCCTTCTCCTCAGCCGCAAAAGCGAGCCTTCTCGAAACCCCAAACAACATCCAATCGCGCAGACCAACCATTCAGCACAAGGACCGTTGTGTGCTCTCTCTCGCTGCTAGACCAGGGTGTCCCTCGGACCTTCGTCCCATTGCGTGCTAGACCCAAGCGCCAGCGCGCCGACCACCCCCTCACAAATGAGTTTTCGCCATTCAAGTGGCCCGCGACATGCAGAGAGCTCGCTAGGATGGGGTCTGTAACGCTGGCGCTGCCCTTGGGGAAAGGGTGGGAGGAGGAGCTGAAATGGAAGCCAGAAGGATCGGGGGAATGAGATTAATAACATGCATAAAGCTGTTAGTCGAGACAGGGGCCTTTTAGCGTGGTCCCTGGAAAGTTGTCACGCCGGCAATGCATCGCGACGAGACACGCGATCAAGCCTGAGTCAGACGGATTCGAGTTGGCCCGTCCAACTTGGCACATGACAATCGTAGACGGTGGAGACAAAGCAAGATTGAAACCTGACTATTTTACACCAAAGTAGAGAGGCTCTAAGGACTGCTCGCTTGCCAATTCAGATGTGCGAGGATCGATCTAACGAAAAAGTAATAACTTACACCCAAAGGATCGTACAGATTTGTGAAGAGTAATATTCCCCGCGCCGTCCACATATACCCTCAAACGCCACCCCAAACCAATCGCGAACCTGTCAAAACCGGACCAATATTCATAACCATGATGTAGCAAACTTCCCTTTTCCTTTACCTTTGATCGCCCGTCGTCGACGTGGCCTTTTCCAATCGCAGCCGCGCCGCATCCACAACGCTTCGCCGCAATGAGGGCTCCGACTCACCGCCCTCCTGCCTGTCCATGACGACATCGCCGTCCTCCCTGACGGGCACCACCTCCCAGCGTCTAGCAGCACCTTGCATGCCAGCCCAGAGGTCTGTTGGCAGGTATTCGCCCACGTCTTGGCGGAACGTGTCTCGCGCCTGGAGGTCAGCGTCGAGAATCTTGTCCACCTCCTTCTGGGCCTTGCGCCAGATGTTGCGGATACGGTCGTCCGCGGCTCGTCGTCGCTCAGCTTCGAGAATTAGGCTATCATAGGCACTGCCGTAGCCTTCGTAAAAGTCCCTCATCTGTCTCATCTCCTCGAGCTTGCTGAAGACAGTCTCCTTCTCCATCTCCCATCTCGTTTTGAAGTCTCCCTCGGCAGCCAGGTAGTCTGCGAGACGGTCGCCAATTTCGCCCAGAACCGCAAATGCCTCCAGCATAGCTTCATATGCTTTCTTGGTTTGGTCTGTCTGCTCCTGGAGCACGGCGAAATCCTGCTCCATCAGAGTCAGTCGCTCCTGAATTTCTTGGACGACGTCCTCCACCTCTTCGGCATCCTGAACCACCACCTTGAGCATTTCGGCCCGGTCCTTGGATGTTTTGGGTTCGAGATCTGACACATTGGATTCCTGCTCCGCAATGACACCAGAGATGGAGACGCCATCACTGCCCTGCGACTGTGTAACTTCGGCCACCCTGCGTCGGGCAAGAGCCACTGCGCCATCCGTCGTCCGGACAGCCGTGACACACATGTCGAAATGACTTGTGAGGGAGGCGAGGAGCTGCGCCATGACGCCCGAATGCTCAATCAGGTTGACCAGAAGCTCGGTCGATGGGGAGTGCGGTGCATCGGCATTGTCGCGGAGGAAGGGCGTCGGAGCTTCGACGATGATCTTTTTGAGGTTTCGAATGTCCGTGTCGAATCGTAGCAAATCGCCGTCGAATGATTGTTGGATGCCCTGCGTAGTCAAGTCAGTCAATCAATCACATGTAAGCCGCAGCGCACGTGAACATTGGCAATGTACCTGGAGGTCCTCGATGCTCTTCTTCATGGCATTGCGCATGCCGTGGACGCTTGACTCATCGACAAAGTGCAGCAGGTTTTTCTGCTCCTCGCCCCTGGGACGGAAGACGCCCTGCACATTGGTGCTGCGAAGCATCTGCATGGTGCCCTCGAGCTCATTGTCGACCATGTCCATCGTCTTGACAAGCGACTTGAAGTCCTTCTTGCCCCAATCGTAGGTGGACTGCAGGCTCCGCCTCACGCGGACCAGGATGGCGGCTTCGTCGAGGATGGACATTCGCAGGAACCCGGCCTGCGCGGCCAGGACGGCGACATCTTCGTACGATTGGCGCGCGGTGTTGGCGATCTCGTTTGCGCGCAGCACCAGCGTCATGGATGAGAGCGAGCGCTTGGCGACGAGCAGATGGTTGACAAGGGTGTCGATGGAGATGCCCGGGGCCTCGGCGGCGGCGTCGTCCTGACGAGACCTGGGCAGCGAGCTAGAGTAGGAGTGGGAGTGTCGAGACGATGCGCCCGACGAGCCGTGGCTGCGGCGCAACGAGGCGGCAGGCGAAGCGGCGGCCATGATGACGGCGGCAACTAAAGCAGGTGGAAAGGTCCGTTGGATTTTAAGAGCAGATGGAGTGAGAGTGTGACGTTGGCGAAGGGTGTAGTGAGTGGGTGGGTGGTTAGAGTGTTGCGTGGGCTGTTCTCATGGCTACATTGCGCAAATACAGATGCGATGGGATGCGATAAGGGATGATGGAAGGATGATGGGGGGTTGAAAGAGTGAGGGCTCTCGTTGAGGAGGCTCTTGAAGAGAAGGAAGAGAGAGAGAGAGGCAGCGAGGAACGATGACGACGATAAGGCGCCTTTGCCGACTCCGTTATCGCCAGGCAGATGATGACCGGGAGCTCCATGTACCGGCTCACGGTACCTACAGTGGTGCACTACAGCGCTACCCGCTCAGAGCTAGCGCCTGGGGCTAGCGCCTGGCTGGGGCACGTGGACGGGGCTCCGGGTGGCGCGCGCTGTCGCACTTTGCACTTTGGGGGTGGTCCGCGGCGATAGTGGGTGGGACCCTGACGTCTCCCCGGCTAATGGGTGACAGCAAGGTGGCCCGCTAGCAGACGTGAACAGCGAGGGCGCTGAGGATGAGGAGATGAGTACGAGGTATGGCGAGCGCCTTCGTAAAAGACAAATGCTGGGATTCAATGGAATTCTGCATTCACATGCTTACAATTAACCTTTTCCCCGTTTCCTTGCTTCTTGCTATTTTCTCGCGTATGCTAGGGTTAGGTCATAACTTTACTTGGTGTCTTGTATCCTGCCACGCGTGGACCCTGCGTGAGCACAGCTCCTCCATTTCCGGCCGGAAGAGACGAGACAGCCCGTGATTAATTAGTTGAGCCGCCCAGTCGGGAACGCCCAGTTTAGCATTGATCACTGTTATTGTCTCTGTTTATGTTTTCGCCTCCCCAAGCCACAGGGTGAGCAGTCAATTCGGCTTGCCCTTCCCGGTTTGAAAAAAAAGATGATCAGAGTAAAGTCCAGTCTCAATTAACTACAAGACAGCAATAAGTGGTGGTTTCAATTGTGCCCTATCCCGTTCATTTACGTCATGCAATCCCTTCGTGTATTTTCATGCTCTCGCACAAGCAGAATCCAAAACAAAGCCCCTTCAATGCCGCAAAAAATAACACACGCAGCTTTAACAAAACAGCCATCAATGGCAAGCGACGGCTCCACCGAATCGAATACATCAAGTTTCATTCTATAATTATCGTGACCTTACCCGCTCCAGGCGCTTGTCCGTTTCAAGCGGCGTCGGCTCGGGCGTGTTCATGCGTGTTGTGTCTGCTGAGTCAATATGGATCAGACTCTTGATTGTGGAATGTCTCTCCTCCCTGCTGTCTTCCTCGTCCTCCACATCCGCCCCGTCCTTTCGGATCATGGGCGGGTAGGGCTCAAGCTCGCCCTCCACCTTCTTATCGGTGGCTTCCTTGTCGTCTGCGCGGTGGCCGGCTGCGTTGCCCTGCGCGTCGTCCAGATCAGGAGCTCCCTTTTCGCCCATTCCGTCCTCGAGCAGTCCGCCACCCTCCATGACGATGCGCAGCTCGAGGTTCTCGTCCTTGGAGTAGACTCGGACACCAACAACGCAGATGGCGTTCCACGGGTCCGGCATCTTCTCCTCCTCGGTGTCGTAGTCGTCCTTGGGAGCTGGTGCGTGCTGGGTGACGCGTGGCTTGCGGGCCATGTCGTCGCTGCTATAAAGCTCCTCCCAGTCTGAGACGGGTGAATCCGAAGAGTCGCCTGCCGAATCATAGGCCTGTCGGGTGCTCACGGGTGTCTCGACAACTGGCTCAGCGGGAGGTGCAAGAGGTGGAGGGGCTCCGCTCACGGGAGGCACTTCTTGCTTCGTCTCATTCGAAGCAGTGACTGTTGAATCCTCAGACTTGGGGGTATCTTGAGGTGAGGTTGTAGAGACAGATGCGTCCTCATCCGTAGCTTTGGCGTCTTCAGTCGATTGTTCGCCAGATTCTTTGTCCTCAGTTTTCTCCTCTGAGGATTTCCCCTCGGTCTTCTCAGTCTTCTCATCAGTCTTCTCGTCGGTATTGTCTTCTTCGGTCTTTTCTTCGACCTTCTCATCAGAGGTCTTATTCTCGGCAACCTTGTCTTCAGCCGCCTTTTCCTTGTCTTCTTGCTCCGCCTTCTCCTGGGCCTCCTTCTCAGCGAGTTCCTTGGCCAACTGCGCGGCCCTCTCAGCGGCTTCACGCTCAGCCTGTTCCTTGGCATCTTGCGCTGCCTCCCATGCTTCGCGTCGTGATTTCTTCTTCTCGTTGTTCTTCTGGGTCTGCTTCTTAGTCACCTCTCGGTTCACGTGTCGCTTCTCCCACATGCGACGGCGCTCCTTCTGGCGGCTCCCAGAGGCCTTCTGCTGGTCCTTCTTGTTGCGCAGCTTGGCGAGCTTGTCCATGTGGTCCCAAGCTTTGCTGTGAGCCAGGTCGTAGGCGTAGCCGACCTGCGCGAGCTTCTCGTTTTCGATTCGCTCCGCACACTCACGCTTGACAACTTCTTCAACAGAGGATGCGTTAGAGTCTCGCTCACCCGTCACCTTGAGGTAGACGACGTATGTACCAGCAGGCATGTCGGGAAGCTCGACAGAGACGGATCGGTTCATCAAATAGTTGCCGTGCGATCGCACAATGTAGTCTTCAGCGTCGGGCCGGCCTAGCTGGTGAAGACGGAAGTGCAGGCGGAAGCTGTACTGGCCGTGAAGGCCCTTGAAATACCGCTTGTCAAGCTGAGAGAGCACCAAGACGAGAGGTGAGTCCTTGGTAAGCTTGATGTGGAACTTTTCGTGGTACTCAGCCTTCCAGGGAACATCAACGCCAATCCAGCGCTGGCAGCATCGCCAGTCGCCGTCTCGGAAGAGGCGTGTCTTGTCTAGGTGAGTATATTTCTGAATGAAATCTTCGTAGGCGATCCAGAAGACGGAGTCGTTGCCAAACTTGTGGTCGAGCTCCTCTTGGATATCAACCGTCCACTCCTTCGAGCCATCACTCCAGGCGCCTTCCCAGACACCCTTTCGGAGCTTACCCCAGGGATTTCTGAGCTTGACCAGGCGCTGCCCGCTCTTGAGTGTTCTGGCTTCCATTACAACGTACGCATGGCCCTCGGCGATACCGTTTCGGTCGCCGTAACCGTGCTCTAGAAGACCAGTGGAGGCACCAAACAGAAACTCGTCATTCACCCTCGACATCTCCTTGTCCCAGAACTCGTCAGTGTCCAGGATATCAGAAGTCAAGAGCTCGGTTGTGACTCCACCAGACAGATCCTCCAGGCCCTCGCCGATCCAGCCGCCAGCCAGGCACGCATAGTCACCGTGCGCCTTAGCATAGGCCTTCTCGATCAGTGGGACCCAGGTCTCGTTCTGGTTTTTGCACTGGCCAAAGAAGAGCGCCTTGGAGCCGGTCTGGTAGGTTTTCCTGTACACGCTCTCGACGTCCTCACGGTCGATCTGCTGGAGGAGGTCGCGCTGCATACTGGGAGAATCCCATGTCGGCGACTTTAGATAGAGCTTGTCGTCGATGATGGAATAGATCCACTCTCCGTCACGGTAGAAAACGAAGCCGTAGATTCCCACCTCTGTGCGCACGGTTAGCAATTGATCATTCAATGGGCGTTGGGAACGGTTGTGGAAACTTACTCGTGTCATACGCAACGCAGGCGCGCTTGACGCCATCTGGTACATTGCAAAGGGCCGAAAGACCCGCAATGATCCAGCAGTCGCCGAGACCGCCTTGCTTAATATCGCCACCATCAAGATCTTTCAAAAACGTAGGCTTCTCAAAGACCTCGTGTACACGCTTAACTGCCTTGGGCACGGCAGCTCTGGAGCTCAGTAGCGTGGTTCTTGAGATTTCAAACTTTTGCTGGCCTAGGCTGTTTAGGCAGTTTCCCTTCTCGTACTTGAGATCCCAATCCTAGAAATTTCGGTCAGCGGCGCATTCTCTGCAATTGGACAGGCAAATTGACTCACAAGGTCGAAACCCGGGTCTCGGTAGCGCATATTCACTCGTCTGCACTCTTTGATGATTTTCTCGACCTTGCGTCGACACTCCTCGACCGCACGGTCGTATCCCGCCGACAGGAGCTCATTGGGCTGGTCTAGGATGGCGGGGGGGTGGACTGGATCGAAGGGGAGGACGGCAAGAGCCTTGTGGAATTTACGCTTTGAAAACTTCTTCCAAATGTGATTGATGGACTTTTGAGGCGGGAGCTTCTTCTTTTTCTTCTTCTTCTGGTCGTTATTGCTGCTGCTAGTCGGCGGCGGGGCGCGGGGCCGGCGTGGGTCGTCCGATTCCTCGGAGGAACTGTAGCCGTGCATATTGAAGATCGGTCACGGCGTCTGGGGAAAAATCGAGTCGAGGTCAAGGTGGAGGGAAATTGAGTTGTTGGTTAAATCGAGCGCCTTTTCTTCCTCGAGGGAGATGAGAGGACAAAGGACAATTAAAAAGGGCGGCCAATGTCGGTCGGACGGGACAAAGGCAGCAACGGCGGAGGGAGTTTGGGGGGTGGGAGAGGGCACTCGGGCTGAACCAGGCGGCGAGTGGAACAATTCCCTGATCACAAGGCAAAGGCGGTCACGAAGAAAGGAATGGAAAGGCGCGCTGGGGGAGGGGATGATCGCCCATATATAAGGAGAACGGTCCCGTCAGGGAGCAGAGGCGGCGAACCACAAACGAACACAGCTGGCCCGGAGACTCGACCGCCACAGGATCCACGGTGCTTCGAAAGCAACCAGCAGAGTTAGCCCGGCCCAGCAGCGCGCACTCTGCTCACACCGACTAGTTGCTCGAAGGCATTGGAGACGAGGAGGCTCTTGGTGCCATCACAAATCGGGGGGGTGTGGGACAAGGCGCGGGTAGCGCCCGGGGCTTAGGCGGTCTTCTCCCCCTTCTCCGGGGTTCCACACATGCACACTTCACCCCCAGAGCATCCAAGGGTCCTCCAAGTACACAGTGCTCGGGATTGGGCCATGCAGGGGAACTATCACTTTCTTAGTTTTGCGTCGTCTCGTACACATGACGCGAAGCGGACGACGAGAGCCAACCCAACGGGCGCAGCATTGGTACACTTTGTGCGAAATCCCTGGGGCCGGGCGGCTGCGTGGACCAACAGTTCTGTTCTCCGCAGTATCCGCAACCGCTGCTGCTCTGTACACTCTGTACACTGACTGACTGCATGCTCTGTAAGCTGTCCGTTTACGCGCACAGGGCCCGGGGCCGGGGGGACCGCTGCTGCGGAGGCGAGACAACGGCAAAGTCCAAATAGGACCAGGGAACGACTGGTCAGCCGCTGCACATCTCTCACTCTCTGCCTAAGCAGAGCTGAAAGGGCTGAAGGCAACCTGCTCTCCACTCCAGGCCCAGAGTTCAAGGCAGCACCTCGGCCTCCCTCTCTTTCAGCCTCATGGCTCTGACCAAAGAAAGAAATACCACGAGGAAACTACGACATCGGAGTCGGCATGGGGGGGTTCCGTTGATGTGATATCCAGTCGTGGTGGTGGGTGAGATTGAGAGACGGGATGGGATAGGTAACACACATGCAGGCGCGCACACGCACGCACGTACGCACAGTACAGATGAACCAACAGCCCTGAAAGTGCACGTCAAGATTTGTCCCCCATGTTCTTTCTTACTCGTCTCTTTTTTTTTCTCGGCCGACATCCAATTTCCCCATGCTGCTGCCCATCGCACATTGCCACACAACTCAATGCCTCCATCATGGCCTTCTCCCGCGCCGGGCCAGACATTCCGATTCGCCCACCCACTTTTCCCCATTGGAGACCAATGCACAGTACGGGCGGTCCCAGGAGATACATGTACAAGCTCGGCGGGTGGGGCCCAAGGCCAAGGCCCATTGTGCCGTGCGTTTAGGGGTCCAAAAAAAGTCTCGAGCAGTACCTGGATGAGGCGGCGAGGACGAGGCGGACAGTGCGGGGGTGCGCCGCCATTCGGGCTTAGTGGGTACCTGGAGCACCCTGGCACCCGGTGGTTTGTCTGCGCTGTGGATATACCGGTCCAGACAGACGGTCGGCCCAGAGAACTGGGGGCGTGGCGTATTCAGTCGGCTGTGCCTCTGGAGACTTTGGAGAGGGAACCAGAGCGAAACGTTGTTGGCCCTGTTTCGAGGCCAGATGCACGTTGGGAAAGGGAAAAAAAAGCCAACATCCTACATATCACCAACGATGTGGCTGTTATTCCCATTGACGGTAAACCCGCAGATGTGCACACGCTTGGCATGCACTCCCCCAGCCGCCAGCTATGCTGATCAAGGACGGTGCCAACACTGTCCACCTCCCCCAGTCCAGACCTCGTCCCTCCTGATAAGACGTCGAGTGGCGGGACATCCGCGAACGGTGTGGCCGCTCGTAATCCCAGCCAATGCATCAGACTTTGGGCGACCCTCGCCCTCCGCTCCAGCCTTGTTCCATGTCGCTGCAACCCGCGCACATCATCGCACGACTCGTCCGCCATGTTTCGCAAAACCAGAATTCAAGGCGACTAAACGATTGGATTAGGCATCCTCCGGGCTCTGGCAGCAACCCCCTCCCCCACCGGCCGCGGGAGATGGCCGTAAGTAAGCTGCCGCCTATTATTACCCCATACCTCTGCATACTAGTAATTTTGCAGAGCCTCATCTAATCCACCAGAGAGGGAGCGCGATGCGACTTTGTACACTTTCTGAATGGGGTCTGCTGCCAGTTTGAATTGTACATTTCACGTCACGTCAGCTTAGCTGAAGCTACCCAACAGTGACAAGACTAGTGGAATTGGCGGTCTCTCGTTGTGGAGGGTAGACCGGACCCTGGATCGGCGTACCTTGGCACCAATGCAGGGCCTCGTCGGCCACCCATCGTGACGGACCCCAAAGGTTGCTGAGCTCAATGACTCGGGGGTCGATCGCTCGCTCGTTGGATGACCT
This sequence comes from Calonectria naviculata, assembly GCA_003031705.1. Classification (NCBI taxonomy): domain Eukaryota; kingdom Fungi; phylum Ascomycota; class Sordariomycetes; order Hypocreales; family Nectriaceae; genus Calonectria; species Calonectria naviculata. Next base: position 34,790 of record NAGG01000174.1, on the reverse strand, counting down.
GTTTGTTGCGTGCTCGAGGGCGTCGTCCTTCGGGGTACCCTCCGGTCTTTGCCATCTGCATGATCAACAGCCAACCGGCAGCAGATCCCTTCCGCCAGCTGAAAACCCGAAAAAACGGGCATTATCAGAAACTGGAATCGATATGCTGGGGCACGTGCAAGCCCATCTTTGCCACCTCCTTTTAGCATCTAGATAGATACACGCATCCGCCCGCACACACACATATGGCGGTGCCGGATAGATTGGCGATGGAAAAAGACTGTTGCGAGTGCCACCCCTCCCAACCGTAGTGCCAACCAAGAAAAAAAAAATTGCAGTTAAACTGGCCAATGGCTGGTGTAACGGTACCGGTGTGGGTGATTGGTGTATCGGTTACATAGGCGCTGCATGCTTTTTTTCACGTCTTGTTTTCACTCTACCTCTCTAAATTTTTTAATTTTTTTTGAGGCCACGGTCTAAAATCGGATGTCACTGTTGCAACCTCAATCACAAACGCCATCATCTAGCTGCAGAGCCTTCGTTGGTCTGCCTGTCAAATTTCCCTCAGAGCCGCCGTGACGTCGTTTGGGGGCCTCGGATGACCAGCTGCAGCCTGCGCGCATGCGTTATATGAGGACCTTTATCCGTTTCCGTGGGGGAGGGATTTCCTTTTTTTCATTGGGGTGGGTTACGAGTTGGCCTCAACACGAGGCCAAGAGCAGGCCAACACCAACAAACAGACCAGGGCTCAGCTCTGCGGACATGTGAAGTTGCGATGTTCTCTCGCCTGGCCCTAATGTACCTCTCCTCGTGATCCTGCGCCTCGCTACCCTGCACCAACAGACCCAGCCAGTCCCAACAAAGCCGAGTTTCCGACCGGGTGCGTTCTCGTTAACGCCTTGTGCCCATTCCTGCTCGCTATGTTGTGCATCGGTTATCTGTGATGGGTTGGTCTCGTATGCGCCGTGCGTACCGCTGTGAAACAGGGCGAAGACGTGGTACCATCCGACTGCGCGTGGCAACGCCGTCAGCGCTTAGCTGCGTCTAGGTAGCGGATATCACAGCTTAGGCCACAGCATATTCGTCACTTTCGCGGAGCAACAAGTGGCTGATCCTTATTTGATCCGAGACATACATGTCGGATCGGGCTTTTAGGACTGGTTCCGAGGCGAGATGCTATCCTTGCTGGGTGGGCCGCATGCTGGGATCTACGCCAAGCTGTTGGGATTATTTACACTCGCACCGCCTGAATGTCTCAAGTTGCTGATAGAATGCCCGTATGGCATTTCCGCTGTTAATTTGTGGTAAAATTAAGAGGGTAGTAGCTATTGCCACATCTTGGACGCCTCGATTCCCTCGGCAAATGCGCCGACCTTGCCGTCTATGGCATATCCTTCAGACTGCAAGTTCCTACAAGCCTCGTAGAGATCCTTCAACGGTACCCAGAAACACTCAATGAATTCTCCATCTTCCAACTCCGTCGCCGGGTTCTGGTTCTCGGGCCTTTCAGGGTCGATCTTGACATTGATCATGAATGTCTTGGAGCTGTGAAACGGTAAGCGAGTGGACAAGCTGGGGGTTTATGCAAGCATGTACCTGGATGAAGCGGGAGCTGTTATTCCGTGTTAGTGATGGTTTTTCATATTTAACGGAACCATTTATGCATTACCACTCATCAAAATCGGTCGAACTCCAGTGCGGTCAGGAACCACTTCACCAACGTAGCCAGTCTCTTCCTTTAGTTCTCGAAGAGCACATTCTTCGGGGGTTTCGCCCTCGTCCATCAGCCCGGCTGGGAACTCAATGCAAACCTTGTCGGTTGGTGGTCGAAATTGTTTTTCTATAAGCACCTCAGGACCAGTAGACTTCTGCAGGACGGCTACAACTTGAACAGCATCGACGATGTTGTTCTTCGGGCGACCTTTTCTCTTCATCCCCTCCCATGTTCGAACTTTGCCCTGGGAATCTTCGTAGTTTATTCTTTTGGGCTATGTGAGCAATGCATCCCAATTGAGATATTTATGAGCCTTATGCCACAGACAAAACTTACTTGACAAGGCTAAGCCATTTGGCGTCCGCATTATCCTTCAACCCCATAAGTTTATTGATATCCTTCATTGCCAAGAATAACTCACCAGTTCCTGGACGGAAACTACTTTAGCTGAGATTGACATGTCGATATATGCACTGTATTCAGATGAGTGGGGAACTGGGGTGTCGTTAGCTGGAGCTTTGTGCGAAGGTTTTGTGAACGGCTACTTGTCAGAGGCTCCAAATATTATCTGAGCCAGTTTCACCGGTAACCAGATAAAACCCAAAGTTTGGTGAATTGAGTATTCTCTTGGAGATGCATATTAAGGTTCTCTTTATGCCGCGGGGAAAAGCTACTCCGACCCGGAATATCTCCGCCAGATGCTGTGATGTTGTTGAACTATTTGTCCAAGTCGATGAAGTTGAAAAGCGACAACAATTGTTACTCATATGTTACTTAGAGATGTTTTGAACCTGTTGTAAAAGTTTGGGCCTACTACATGTACTGAGCGTTTGCACTTTATTCCTGCCGTGTCACTTCTCAATCGCAGGCCATCAACCGCTCTTTCCTGGCAACAACTTGTCGTCATGTGAAGTCTGCCATCCAGCTCGCTTCGCCAATAAACGTCATTGCCTTTCCACATCAGCAAGCATAAAAAACGTTGCAATTATTTTTTGGTTCGATATAGTTTCTCGAATGCGTTCCTGTTTGCTACTTTATCGAACTACGAGTGTCATTTTACAGCCTGCTGCTCGCCCTTTTTAACTCCCACGAAATGCCTTCTTCCAAACGCCCCGAGAGCTTGAGTCGATCCGGGTCGGTCGAAGCAGAAACCAGTCAAGATGATCCTCAAGATTCCGAAGCACCCCGAAGCGTCAGCCAATGCAATTCTCAAGCATCCAAAAGCACCTAGGAGCCCACTGTAACGGATGCTCCTGTGCCTTGTTCGCCCAAGTCTCATCTCAATAGCAGTTCGGACGAGGGCCAAACTCGACTAGACTCGCAGGGGAACATATTAATCAACGATATTTGCATCCCCAATAGGGAACATTCTACCCCAAAGGAGGAAGACATTTATGATGCCAGTCCCCGTGCCCGCGATGGTCCATTCTGCGTGAGTCCCCCCATGGGCCAGGGTGATCTTTCACTGCACCTCTTGGAGAATTCAAAGCACCATAAACACGGCCAAGCGGATAATGTAGAGCGGGAAGAGCTTCTTGTGGATGATTTGGGTATCCATAATCCCACATATACAGCTGACTTGGAGACTCTTTCGAGCGGCGACAGTAGCGTCCCGGCCACGAACCAGCTAAAATCTTCGTCGTCTTGTTATTATGCCCTGGATTCAGACGACCCTTTGGTCAAACTCCTTGGAGGTCCACAGTTTTTGGTGAAATCTCCGACCGACGATCGATCATCACAAAGCTCCCAAGCTTCTGGAGACCGACCACCCGCTGATGTTCTATCGAAAAGTACTGGATACTCTTATCAACCACCTCACGACCCAACATTCTTGAGCAAAGTTCCTTCTGAACCCGTCTCTAAACGAGCACTTGATAATCCAAAAACCCTGCCTCGCCTGGATAAAAGACAGCGTTCTTCCCCTACATCGAACCGCAAAAGGTTGGTTGGTTCCTCTACGAGAGTTCACCCAGCGGTAAGTTCGAAGGGCTTCGGGGGGGGGGGNNGGGGGGGGGGGGGGCGGATTTTGAAGTCGCTAATTCTCGGGGCTATAGGAAGAAGAAAATTTGAATCCTGCAATGGAATATATAGGCCGGCGTCGACCAGTACGGCAGATCCCTACTTTAAACAGACAACCAGCATTTTTGGAGACTCGCGAACCCAGCCCACCGCCTTCGCTACCTTCAGTACCTTCGTTTTCTTCGCTTCCATCCATGATCTCGGGGTTCTTGCCGGCTTCATCAATGGACTCCTACAGTGACCCGTCATTAAACTCCGACAATGTCCCTTCGTTGGCATCCGACAATGCCCCCTCATGGAGCCGACCATGGAGAAGAGAAGTTCGCTTTGAGACGGGAATATGGTTCTGCCCTCACTGCGAGAGATATCTGAGTCAAGAAAACCCACCACCAGATGAGAAAAATGAACTGGATCAAGTGCGCCGACTGTTTGGAATTTACCCTCCACTCTCTCGAATGCCAGGGAAGTCACTGAGTCGAAGGAAGTGCGCCAACTGTAAGCTAGAGAACTTTTGTCATCTGTTTAATTATTCAACAGCGCGCCAATTGACTATGTTCACGATAGTCAAGGAATCCGAAACGCGATTCCTGATTGATTAGCAGAGAAACCCGAGACGGAGAGAGATGTAACAATGCATCGGAGGAATATTGTTCATGGTTTTCGAGTTGCGGGCCTTACTGAGGCGTCTTACAACCAATATCGATTATAGGTACTAATAAATTCACGAATCACAATGAGTTCTAGTGAATGAGCCGTCTCCATTTATTTGCTCAACTTGCGATAAGAAGTCGATCCACCCCGCCATTCACCCACATATCACTAGCCCGTAGGCGCGCCGGCGGCCGGCGGCCAACGACAAAGGATGTGAATACGGCGCAGTGGCGCCGCCACAATTTTGCTTGTTTTGCAGCTTCCAGGCGTCGACTGGAGATGACACGAGGCGACAAAAGGATTACCATCATATCAAGATGCGATGCGCACACGCTATTGAGTGCTGATCAATGATGTTTAAAAATGCACGAGAATATTAAATGCCGGGAGTCGGTTGATATCATGTCTGATTCGCGATCTCAAGTCATTGGCGCCTTGCATACTCACATGCAGAAGAAGAGCATTCATTAGTGTGGGGGCGCGGCTCGGGGCGGGGTTTGAAGTTGACTTGGTTTGGCTAACTCCTCGGGATGCTTTCGGTCTAAATACAAAAGAAACCTCGCCTGTGTGGGCAGTTTTTCTCTTTTTAGCCTCTCGTGTGTCCCAATTTCACAGTCTTTGGATGTTTGCTGGTTGAGCTGTTGTCGTGGTTGAAGGACTGAGCCGCTACACCACTACGATAACCACGACGACCGATTATCAAGATTTATCATGTCGAGGTTCAACTTTTCGCGGCTGCGGGCCGTTGCCAAGCCCAAGTTCCTCCACGGGGTCCCCACCAACAGCTTGGTCATGATAATCGTCCTCGTCGCCGTCAACCTCCTGGTCTGGGCCGTCGTCGCCGTTGTGTTGCATTTCCACCCCGCCCTCATCTCCCCCGCAGCCCTGTCTTACACGCTGGGCCTGCGACACGCTCTCGATGCCGACCACATCTCTGCAATCGACCTGATGACGAGGCGTCTGATTGCCTCAGGGCAGAGACCGGCCACTGTAGGGACCTTTTTCTCCCTCGGGCACAGCACAATCGTTATCGTTACATGCATCGTGGTCGCGGCCACGAGCGGTGCGCTCCGCGATCGGTTTGACAACTTTAGCCGTGTCGGAAACATCATCGGCACTAGCGTCAGCGCCGCATTCCTTATAATCCTCTGTATCGGCAACGGCTGGGTGCTCTATAAGCTGATTCAGCGCCTCAAGGAAGTTCTGGCCGAGCAGCGACAGCAGCGCTTGGAGGGCAGTGTCGAGGGACCCGAAACCCAGGACCAATTTGCCCTCGAGGGGGCAGGATTCCTTGCTCGAGTGTTTAAGCGCCTGTTTCGCATCATTGACCGACCTTGGAAGATGTATCCCCTTGGCGTGGTGTTTGGGTTGGGCTTCGATACAAGTTCCGAGATTGCCATTCTGGGCATTGCAAGCATTCAAGCTGTGCAAGGCACGAGTATTTGGCTTATTTTAATCTTCCCTATTCTATTCACTGGTAAGTACTTTTGGTCTAGCAGCTCATTTGCGAAATGCGTACTGACCAGCTACAGCGGGAATGTGTCTTCTGGATACCACTGACGGTGCTCTGATGATGGCGCTGTACACGTCTAAGGCGTTTGCGCGAGATACCGTGGCAATTCTGTATTATTCAATTGTCCTAACTGGCATCACAGTATTTGTTGCAGCATTTATTGGCATTGTCCAACTGCTTTCACTTATCCAAAATGTGGCGGATCCAAAGGGTCGCTTTTGGGACGGCGTATCTGCTATTGGAGATCATTTTGACATTATCGGTGGCAGCATTTGCGGCGTTTTTGTTATCGTGGGACTTGCATCCGTCGTTATATATAAACCATGGAGGAGACGCATGGAAAGGAGGAGCGAGCCACCGTTGGTTTCTGCAGCCGATGATGGCCTGAGAGACGATACTGACCCCCCCACTCTAGCTTCTGGGGGCGAGGCTACGAGAGCAGAGGTGTAAAAGCAGAGCAAAATTTTCGTGATTATTTATCTACAATAAACCCAATGGATATCTATCACAACTTTTGGACTGGTGCGAAATTCCACATGTGTTCGTCCTCGGGTGACACCTCAAAGTCATATCTCGTCACATCCTCAGCAAATGGCCACAAATATTGGCTTGTCACCCTGGATTTTGCTGTCAGTATAGAAATTTCATTCATCTGAAAAATGTTTATACACACCTGTGATGCTCTGAACTGGCCTGATATTCGGCTAATGCGGCTGCGTCTGGGTGGAAGCTCAGCAGCGCCACCTGGTATCCTTTGCTCCGGGCAATGGGATCCGTAATGGATGCTCCTCCAACAACCAAGCGCTGCTCTTTCACGCAAGGCAGTGCCTTGAGAGTCTTGAGCTCTTTGGCAAATGTCTCCCTGTGAGATTCGGGGACATCCTCTCGGAATTTGAACAAGACTAAAATAATGGTCAGTCCCAAATAGTGAGATAATGCCACCGGGCTCACCCACCGATATGAACGACAGTCATGATGAAATAATGGTTTCTCAGTATTCTTACTAATTTTTCAGCCACATAACTGTCTTGGGGCGTATGGTATTTTAAATATGAGTCGTGATGCCTTTGTTGTAAGTGTGCGGAGAAACCCCGTTGCCACCCTCTAGGCTGGTCCTGGCGTGGCGGACATTCTCCGTCAGAGGCTATTCTATGACCACACGACAAGTCTCCATATTGAAGCGAAATTATTCGACCCACAAGTGAAAAGGTTTAGGATCCGATTGTGAACCCGTGTAGATATGGGACGGACGAAAGGGCCGAGGTTTGGTACCAATCGTGGAAAATATCATAGCCGACAACCGAGAATGATAAGCTAAAAGTTTGACAACACATCACAGCGAACTACTCATTGATTGAATAAAGATTTAATTAAACTTGCATAAAATAGCATAAGATAAACAAACTTAGGGTTTATTTATTATTTTATTCTTAATGCTTACGAAGTAGGTGGAGGTCATAATTGGGGAGCGACTTTGGTGTTGTCTGACTTTCGGCACCTCATCTTATGACATGCAGGTACAGTAGAGAATACCACCAAGCAACATAGATGTAATCTACGCACATCTGAAGCTACTATCATTAGAAGCTTGTGTTCCTTGATTTATATCGAAACAAAAAATGTTAATTGAAACTCATTCGGCTATCATCATCCCTGGTGGTGTTGAGACCCAGGGTTTTCATCGGCAGTGGTGTTAGAGCCACTAGCTAATCTATAACTGAACACATGCACACCATCATTGTAATCCTTCCATTGATCGGCGCTCAAGACCTAAAAACTTAAACGGGATGTTTTGCTAGGCAGTGCTTGTTGCGATCACATTCTCGGAAGTAACCCTTGGCCCCAACACGATCGCATCCAGGGACCAAACAAGGAAACGGCGTTTCTTTGTGTACTTTTCTCATATGCTTGTAGTAGTCCGCATTGCAGGGAAAGACCCATTGATCGGGGAAACATTCAGCATGCCAACATTTCCCAACTAGACTAGAGTCCTGGGGAGATTGTGTACTATTTGAGCCTCCTGGAAGCCTATGGTACACATGGAGATGTTGGTCGAGGTGGTCCTGTCGGTAAAAGGCTCCTTCTCCCTGATGCTTGGGGCAGTAGGGGCAAGGGTACTGGCGGTGGCTCATATCTACGGACTGCAAGTGGCGGTCAAGAACATCAGACCTGGAAAATAGGCCACCACATGTACAGGCAAAAGGAGTATGATGACTACTTGAGCCGTGGTTGTTGAGGGCCGTCTTGGTCGGAAAGGCTAGCCCGCATTGTATGCACTGGTTGCTACTACCAAGGCATACAGGCAGATGAAAAGCAATCTCTTGAGAAATTGCCAGTGGTGCTGGAATATATGCTGGAGAGACAGGTCCAAGTCCTAAAGCCCATGAATTGACGATATAATTGTCGCTGTAGTACAATATTAGTTAAAAAAAAAAACCTACAGAGGTCGCATCGTCTGAATCATATGGCCCTCACGACCAGTGAAATCAAATGGCGGTTGACTAATGACTGCATGCTCCGCTGCATCCAGGTCATTAATGTTGAAATCGACGTAGATTGACATGGTGTTGGCGTTTTAGAGTAGGCGCTGGATTTTGATATGGGATGATGAGCGAGTTTTGAGCGATTCTTTGGGGAAGTGATGCTATTTAACCTTGAACGGTGGCGACTTCTGCCATGTCAGTATGAGGGCTATGGGGAGCGATAATAGGTGGATTTTGAGGGAGGCGTTTTGTATTAGGGCGGGTGGCTGAAAGGTGGAATTATTCATTGGTTCTTGTCATCCATTTCGCCTTGTAGGCGGGCATTCTTAAGGCGAGTGGCTGACTGCATCTTTTTCGCCTTGTAGGCAGACACTTGCGTACCAGTAATATTTCCCAGGGCGATTGAAAATGATAGAAAGAAATTTCCTGGCCAGTCATAATGTTTTATATTTCTGGCGGCCTTTTGCCACATCTATAGATCAGTCAATGATAACACTACAACATATCAACTCTGGGTGCACTTTTGGGATTTGGCGGTGCAGCTGAGTGTGTCTTATGACTGAACGCCACGTAAGAAAGGTGGTATGGTGTTAGAGAGAAAAGGTTTAGAGAAGACGGATGGAACCAAAGTTTTCTTGGCTTTCGCTGATCACAATCGGTAAATGTATAGGAGCCGGGACGAAACCTCTAATCAATCGTGGAAGCTATCGATGGAACCCTAAAATCACAGACCAGTTCGTTTATTCATTAATGTATTTAATTAAAGCGATCGGTAGCGATGAAACTATTGAGAAACTGACATTGGTTTCGCTGACACCTTTTTGGCCTCCTCATTCAATGCATCAATCTCCGCCTGGACTAGAGGAATTCCAGTCTTTTCTCTCTCAATCTGCTCGAGCTGTTCCCGCTCGCCAGGGAAGTAGATGCGATCCACTCCAGCAGCGGGCTCTGATCCAACAACACGCTCATACAGATACTGCATTCTGTCCCGGAACTCGTCCAGGTCCATGAATAGGTCTGGCTTGATGGCAACTAGGAAGTGGCCAACGTCGGAGGCCTTCGTTGGATGATATGGGTTGACAACGTGACCTGCATATGCGGACCCAGAGAGCACTCCGGAGAATACATCCATCATGATGGCTAGCGCAGATCCCTTGGGTCCTCCCATTGGCAACATGACACCTTCGAGAGCGGCAGCAGGGTCATCCGTGGGCCGGCCTTCCTTGTCCAGAGCCCAGTCCAAGGGAATCTTTTCACCTCGACGCTTGGCCTTGTAAATCTTGCCTCGTGCAGCGATTGATGGGGCCATGTCGAGGATGAAGTTGGAGGTGGGTGGTCGGCCGGGGGCACCGCAAGCGAGAGGAGACACACCAATCAACTTGTCGCGGGCTCCCCAAGCAGGCATAGCAGGGCTCGAGTTGGTAAAGACCAAGCTCATCAGATCCGCATCCAGGGCTTGCTGCACTATCCATGCAGACATGCCAAAGTGGTTAGAGTGCTTGACACTAGCCATGCCAATGCCGTAGATCTTGGCCGACTCTATGGCTGCAGCCATACCCGCATGAGCTGCCAAGAAGCCAAAGCCGTTTTGGCCATCAACTTGGGCAACGACAGGAGTGACTTGCTTCACAATGGGTGAGGCAGCAGGGTCAAGGACGCCCTGGCGAACACGCTCCATGTACGAGGGGATGCGGCTCATTCCGTGTGTATCCACGCCACGGAGATCTGCCGCGATCAGACAACGCGCCACAATTGCTGCGTTCTCAGCAGGTACGCCATTACCCTTGAGGATATCCTCCACAAGACGCCGAGCCTCCGAGGCGGCAACAGGGAATCTCTGCTGCTGTTCTTCTTGGGCGTCGGCCATGATTGTTCTTGTCAATGCCGATTGTGGGGTAGTGTGGGATGACGTTGAGTGACGCTGAGGGGTTGAGTGTTGCTGTGAGGATTCAAAATATGCCGATTTATCCTTTCCAAAGTGGAATACACACTCTTTAAATGAGTAATTGCTCGTCTTTGACTCGAGTGACTCTGTGCCGTATCCCGAAATGAAGTATCCTCTGCCAATGGAACGAGTTTCTGAAATATGGCTCCCTCGCCCTCACGAGTGGCCTGCCGCGCGGAGTTTCCCCGCGCTGGGGTCGGCGGATTCCCGGTTGCGCCGGACCAGGGCCTTCTTCTACTGACACGACCCGTCCCCCCGCCTCCACATTTTGCGACTCCATTCAAATTGATGGGGATCCTCAATTGGCGTTGCGCGAACCTAGACAATGGCCGAGAATGATAGCATGGAGATTTCCCGCGCGCGGGCTCGCGACGCCCAGCAGGGCCGGAAGAATCCGCGCCTCCGCCTCGCGTGCCTCCGTTGTCAGCGTCGCAAGATCAAGGTAACATGATACATCCCAACCCCCATCGGATCAATATCTGATTGGGCTTTGCGTTCGAGAGTCGCGTGCTGATCAGAGTCAAGTGCGACGGAGAGCTTCCGTCTTGTAAGAACTGTCGCAACGCCGGGGCTACCTGTACCGACGGCGAGAGCGCGCGTTTGCGGGACCTTCCAAGGGAGTATGTTCCAGGCTCCAGATTCAATTGGCATTTGCGCTGACAATAGCTTCAGATATATCGTGAACCTAAAGCGTCGGATATCCTGGTTGGAATCCATTGTTCGCACAAGGTGTCCAGACGTCGATCTGTCTCAGGAACCTTCTGTGGACGCCGCACTGAGTCAGTTCGAAGACATCGCGGATAGTAGCATAAACCTAACGCAATGTTCTCCCTCATCCACTCGGACGCAGGACCCCCCGGTGGGGATCAATACGGCCCTGTCCGAGACCCCCTTACCGCCTACCCGATCAGGGCCAGGACCTCAGGCTGGTGAAGCAGGAGCTCTAACCCACGAGATTGGTCTCGTATCGTTGGTGACAAACCAAGATCCACGGTATATAGGTCCTTCAAGTGGTTACTTCCTCGCCCGAGTCATGCTAGATTCCGTTCTACGGCTTGACGACGGAGCTGGAAGACCAGCTCGGGAGGCTCCGTTCCCGACCCAATTAGTCGAGGCAATCCAAGCTCCTCTCCCATTGCCCTCGAAAGAGATGGCAAAACAACTATGCGATGGGTACTTTGATGTAATTCACCCTCAGTACCCCATCTTGCATGAGCCGACGTTTCGCAAGATGCTGGAACAAGCCCACAATCAGGATGAAATAGAGCCTGTGGTGGGCTTCCAAGTATTTATGGTCCTAGCGCTAGGCGCTATGGTTCTCTCTGCCCGTCTAAAAGCTCGAATTCCTGGGGAATCTTACTGCTTATCAGCACTGAAATATTTTGAAAAGCTTAATCTCGAAAACTCGATACAGGGAGTTCAGTGTCTACTCCTGTTGCTTATCTTTACCATTCACAATCCATACGTTCGACTAAATGCGTGGTACTTAAACTATCACTGCCTAGCGGCCGTTCTGGATCTTGGCCTACAGAGAGATATCAATACCCGGTCTGGGATTTCTCTATTAGAACAAGAGATGAGAACGCGGATATTCTGGGTTATTTTTACCTTTGATCGAGTCATCGCTACAATGATGGGCCGTCCCATCGGAATACGCGATGAGGCTTGTGAACTTCGTGTAAGTCCCCAGTGCGATTGGTCAAGTGTAGATACTAATCGGACCAGATGCCGGAGGGCTTAAGTGACCAAGATTTAGTGCTCGACAGAGCCTCGCAAATGGCGTCGCAGCCAAAATCAAAGGAAATGCAATTCGCCATGCACCTTTTCAGAGCTGCAAAGATAAATTCCGAGATCAAATACGTTGCAAACAGCATCAACAGGGAGGCGCCGAGCTATGCATACCCGCCAGTCAGGGACATATATGGTTGGCAGTCTTCCATACTGAGCCAGCTGGATGAATGGGTAGGCCAGATCCCAGGATCTGCCGATGACCCGTCCGACCAGTATCACCGGATAACCTGCCATATGCGCTACCATGGCCTCAGGATGTTGCTGCTGCGCCCGAGCCCTGCGATTCCCAAACCCGCGCCGGAAGCGCTCATACGGTGCCACGAGAGTGCCTGTGAGAGTCTAAGGCTCTTTGACACGCTGTACAGGACAAATTTGCTTGTGCACAGCTGGATCACATTCCACTCGCTGGTGCTGAGCACGATAACCATGTTATTTTGCATCAAGGTTGTCCCTGAAATTGCACGCAGAACAGAGGTGGACGTGCTGATGGGTGATTTGAGCATCGCTCTGAGTGTGCTGAGTGCCACTGGAGAGCACTGGTCCGGAGCCAAGCGAAGTCGCGACATATTGGACAGACTTGGCCGGGCCACGATTCGCTGGCTGAGGGATTCAAGCATGAGCCGCATGAACATGGGCGTGCAACCCGCGACCATGCCGGCAATGAATACTACCCCGACTCAAACCACAATGGCCTCGAGCAACACCATGCCAGCTCTCACATCATCCTCAACTGTCGGGCTGGACGGCGATACTAATATGGCCGGCTTTATGCAGAATCCCTTTGAGGACTATCTGGCCAATGATTCATTTGCAGAGTATTTCGAGGCTGGCGAGTCTACCAATGTTGATGTTATCGTTCGAGATTTATTCCAGGACTTGATCCCTATATACCCAGGCTTCGCATGAGAAATACAGCAATCAATTACATATAATATATCATTTAATTCTAAGATTGTACATTTTGCTTTGGTCCATCAGCAGTGAGGAAGTCAAAGTCGCCACCGCCCTCGGCTTGGTTGACGTGGCGCATGTAAAGACCCCGGTAGCCTCTCGTAGTGTTCCTCGTCTCCCAGGGCATGTTGCTGCCCTTGAACTGTCCCACCCTCTCCTCAATTCTCTTTTGAATTTCCTCATCTGAAATTTCAACTCGGAGAACCCGAGCATCGATGTCGCATGTGATAATATCGCCGTTTCGGATGATTCCAAATACAGATGTCGGGTCCGCCGCTTCGGGAGAAATGTGGAGGCCAATTGTGCCTCCCGCGGTACCGCTCATTCGGCCATCCGACAATCTGAGCATGTCCAAAACACCTTGTGAGGCGATCTTCCTGGGAATGGGAATTAGACCGGCTTCTGGCATGCCTGGATTGCCCACAGGTCCGATGTTCTGAAGGACCAGCACGCTGTCTGGTGTTACTTCCAGATCTGGACTGTCAACTCTGTCTGCAAGGTCTGCAGAGTTTGTGAAAACAACAGCCGGGCCAGAATGTTTTAGTAGACGCCTGTCCTTGGAAGCACTGGCTTTCATAACGGCTCCTCCAGGGGCCAGATTGCCTCTCAAAACGACCAGCGACGATGCCGGGTAGAGGGGCTTGTCAAATGGCTGAATGACACTCAACTCCCTTGGAACTTCGGTATAAGATGCCTTGGCCATTTCCTGACCCAGTGTGAACCCCGTTACAGTGAGGGCATCCAGATGCAGCAGTGGCTTAATCTCGTGGAACAGAGCGAGCATTCCGCCTACAATCGTATTAGCAAGTAAAAAAGGGAAAGTCAGATGAGTACGTACCAGAATTATGAAAATCGGTCATGTAGTTATCTCCGCTTGGTTTCAAATCGACAACTAGAGGTGTTTTACGACCAATTTCGTCGACTGTGTCCAAGTCGATGGTTCCAGCAACCTTGGGGTGTCGCCCAATGATAGCCATCAAATGCACCACGGCGTTTGTGGATCCACCGATAGCCTGGAGAACTGTGATGGCATTGAGAAAAGATTCGCGAGTGAGGAGAGCCTGGGGTCGTAGTTTTTCGAGCTGCTTGGTTGCAGCTACTGCATTCTTTCCGGCCTCCTCTGCAATGCGGAGTCGAGATGATGAGACAGCTGGGGCTGAAGCGCCAGCAAAGGGCATCATGCCAAGGCCAACAAGGATACAGGCCATTGTACTTGCTGTACCCATAACACCGCAGGTTCCACTCTAATCAGATCAGTCAGTCTCCATCATTTAAGGAGTGAAGTTTTGAAGAAATGACTTACTGTTGGTGCCAGCTCATTGTTAATGGCCGAAATATCTTCGATATCTATCGTTCCGGCTCTAAACTTGGCCCAGTTATTTCTGCAGTCCGTGCAGGCTCCAATTCTCACGCCCCGGTGGCTTCCAGGCATCATAGGCCCTGTTACCAGGTGCAGAATGGGCTTGTTTGCAGAGATTCCTCCCATTAATTGGGCAGGAGTGGTCTTATCACAACCTAATAGATGTTTAGCAATGTCTTGGCTAGTTCAAAAAGAGTGACCCACCGCCAATAAGCACCACAGCATCGCAAGGCTGGGCCTTGATCATTTCCTCGGTGTCCATGCTCATCAGGTTTCTGAGATACATGCTGGTAGGTGATGAAAACGACTCGTGGATACTGATAGTGGGAAAGTCAATCGCAAGACCCCCGTTCAATTGAACCCCGCGTTTCACGGCATCGATCAATTGAGGGATGTTGGCATGACATGGGTTGAAACTTGAATAAGTATTCACAATGCCAATAATAGGTCGTGAGAGGGCATCCTCGCTATATCCCAGGGCCTTGATGAACACCTTGCGGAGAAACAGAGAGAAGTGAGGGTCTCCGTATGATGCAAGGCCTTGGCGCAGGCCAACCTTGGACGTGATAGGATTGTCGAGGTCATAGTCAGAGTTGGGCTTGATAGCCTGTGACTGGTCTTGGGCATCCGACATGTTGAATGATTAAATCTCCTCGGAATCAAACGATGCTTCGGGTGCGATAGGTGATATATTAAGGATAATGCCCTCCATTCCAGCCCTGGCCTATCATGGGTTATGTATTACTGACTCCGGAAGTCGTCATCCTTAGCCTATCAGATGATGGCGACCCCCCAGACGGAGAATGTCCGCGCTGCGCGATTTCCCCGACGGGGTTGTCCGGCGCTACTGCCCTGACGAACTTACAACAACTCCGGCGCATGAATCAACGCAAGAAACAGGTCATGACACGAAATAAAATAACACGAACCTGGGCGTCTCCTTTGCAGACCCTAACTCAAACGTCGTATTTCACTGATTCATTTGGACCATCTCACTCAATATGCTTGATTTGAAAGGCAAAGTCGCGCTGGTCATTGGACTGGGGCAGTCGGGATCCCAAGGGTGGGGAATCGGAGCCGCTTGCTCCGTCCTCTTTGCCAGACAAGGCGCCGCCGTTTTCGGTGGCAACAGGACAATTGCTTCTACCCAAAAGACAAGAGAGGCTATTGAGGCTGAAGGAGGCCAATGCGATGTCGTCGCCACAGACGCCACCAACTCGGAGTCTGTCAAGGCTCTCGTTGATGCGTGCATTGCCAAGCATGGCCGAATCGACATTCTACTCGTCAACGTCGGCCAGTCCCAGCCTGGAGATGCTGCCACCATGTCCGAAGAGACGTGGGATTCACAAATGGACATCAACCTAAAGAGCGTCTACTTGGCCTGCCACCATGTGCTTCCTATCATGGAGAAGCAGAGCACAGGTGGCTCCATTGTTTGTGTGTCGAGTATAGCAGGCTTGAGGTACATCGGAAAGCCTCAAATCGCATACAACACGACCAAAGCGGCCATTATGCAATTTGTCAAAGCCACGGCCGTTGCATACGCACCAAAGGGTGTGAGGCTCAACACGGTTGTGCCTGGGCTGATGGAGACACCCTACACCTTCAACCTGTCGGAACGGTACCCGCTGCCAGGAGGCTACGAAGAGTTTGCCAAGATGAGGGCAGGACAGGTACCCATGGGTAAAATGGGCGATGCGTGGGACGTCGCTAATGCAACCCTATTTCTGGTTTCCGACGAGGCTAGGTACATTACTGGCCAGAAAATCGTGGTGGATGGAGGCATCACGTCGTCGACTGGTAGAACCTAGTCGGGCTAGATCCATTTACATGTACAGTTAGAACCTCATCTGGGGGGAGAAATGAATCTCTTCTTTATTATTCTAATTTACACTTTCTCTATGCTTTTGGTGCCTGAGTCGAGGCCGCGTTTGGTTTTCGCACGTATTTGGTGTGTTGTGCAAGAGTCACCAAAGTTCGTGTCCCATCCTCCTCAACCTTGGAAATGCGAATTGTGGAGAATGACAAGCTTCCTCCAAACTTGTCGATCGTCGATACAATCTCGACAGTCTCTCCGACCTTGGCCGTGCTGAGATAGCTGATGTGCATGTCCACGCTGGCGCCTGTTGAGTCGCGCAAGTCCCAGGCCGCGACAACGAGGGCGGTGGTGAAGTCAATAATTGTGGCCGATACGGCGCCGTGGAGAGTCCCCCTGCTGTTGACGTGCTTTGGTTCGAGGACGAGAGATGTTGTAACAGCACCACGGGTGGCGCTGACGAGCTTGACATTTTGGAGCATGATGGAGTAAATTGGGCTGTTGACGAAGAAGCGATCCATGATTTTCTGGACATGCACAGCTCGCTCCTCGTTTGTCACAGGGTCTTCGGGGACACCCTGAGTTTTGGGGGGGTTTTGGGCGTCCATTTTGTCTGTCGGAACAAGTATTCAGTTTTAATTGAGACGATGTCGTCCATATGCCATATATATTGACTCTATCTGTGAGGTTTTTATAGATTTGTTGAGGCGGGCAAATCCCGGCCCCCTTTCAAGAATATTCCCTTATTCTGCATACTCTGAATCGTGGGCGGTGAATCCACTCGGCCCCATCTCGCTATCACAACGCCCGCTTACACCTTGACAAAAACGTCCTTCAAGTAGTCGAATGCTCCGATAGGTACTCCTTGCGTTCTCAAAATGCAGTATGCCGACGTTAGATGAAAGTGGAAGTTGGGGATAATGTACTCCGAAATGTACCGCTGACCAGTCTCGAACCGGAAGTTGCCCATTTTGGTCTCCATAATGACCTCCTCGTTTACCTTGCTGTTGATGATTTCAGCATCCGCCTTCTCAAGCACCTCGATTGTGCGCTGGATGCGGTCTTGAAGCTCTTCAAATGTGGTTTCGCTATCCTCAAAGACGGGAACATCTGGACACCCGAGGCGCTTCACACCCCATTTTGCCGTGTCGGAGCATGACTGCACTTGGTATGCAAGACTAGTGAGCGATCAGCAAAGGCCATATTCACATCCATAAGACTGTTCTCATACCCCCTCATGTCAGAAATAAGCCTGTAAGAAATCACTTCCTCTGGCTTAATAGCCTTCTCCTCACAGAACTTGGCGCCTTTGTGGAGAATACCGGAGAGACTCTTGAGGTATTTGACCAAGACTGGTACGGATTGCTGGTAAAGCGACGTCATTTTGCCGATGGAATTGGGAATCTGTAGGGAGGTGATGATGAGAAGAAAGCAATCTGGTATTCAGAGGACGACCATCCTTGGCTTTTATTCTCGCCAATTTGTACAAAACTATCGAATCTGACTCTCAGCCACAAACTAAAATCGTGCCAGAGGTACAGAGCGAGTCGCCTACCTCGCCCGGATCATCGGCAACCTGGTCTACGGAGACTTCCTTACTTGATGTCAATGCAACATCAGCATGGTCCTGCTGCACTAGACAGCAAAACAGCTGATTTATAATCTATTTTGCATCATATTATCCGGATCAAAAAACAGGCGGCCACTAAAGAAAGGGTTTGGTCCAGAAGGGTGTAGCGTGTAAGCGCTTATATCTCACTGGGGCGGACAAAAGGTGCTAAATCCCACTTGGCGAAGCGAAAAGACATGGCCGCGAATCCCACTATTTGTAGACCGATAAGCCGCTCTAAGGCCACTCGTTAGAGACATCCCAATCCGGCATTTAGAACATCAGTCAATGGAAGGGCGACAGCACATAAATTTAGAAGCCTTAGACTTGTCAATCGCCACATTGTACCATTCATGTCATGTTCAGTCACCATGACAAGAGTTATGTTCATCATAGATCAATGCATAATTATTTCGAAGGAGCGGGTTATGAATTATAGAGTGCCTCCGCGTATATATCCTGTAGCCCACCATCCGCGGGATATAGTAGGCAAAATAAAATGCAAAAAGCCATATTCCCTCAAAGAGCGTAAGAAGAGAAACCATCCCGTCATGTCGTAAATCATCCGGCCAATTACAAAGCAACTGCTGCAAGCCAGAAGGCACCAAAAATACCAGCCACAAGGCCAATCTCGAAACGAGCTCCGGATCCAACAACGACAGCAGGCTCAGTTGACGAAGGAGACGCTGACTTTGATCCAGAGCCTGAACTCTCAGACTCCTTGCTTCCAGTACTTCCGCTGCTGCTGCCACTTCCACTGCCACTTCCACTGCTTCCGCCATTTCCACTTCCACTGGATTGTCCTCCTTGGCTTCCTCCATGACCACCAGAGGTGCCCTCGTCGCCTTTGCCGCCGCCGCCATTATGGTTGTCGCTGCCCTTACCGGTAGGGCTAGGAATCTCCTTTGTGATAGTTTTACCTCCAGAAACACAGTAGCAAGAGGTAGATGTGGTAACTCCACCATCGTTTCCAGTCTTGGTGGCAGAAACACATGTGGTGATGTTGCCTTCTCCATTACCACCTCCTCCTTGTCCTCCTGAACCACCATGGCCGCCGCTGCCACCACTGCCTCCATGACCTCCGTTTCCTCCTGAGCCTCCATGGCCACCACTTCCACCACTACCTCCACCATGGCCTCCGGAGCCGCCAGATCCAGGCTCGCAACCACTTCCACCTGTAGGTTCAGCTTGGGCACATGCGCATACCGAGCTGGCCCCGGTAATTACAGCAGCGAGCTGATTAGAGTCGCAGGCCGTAGCAACACATGGCACAAGTATCTGAGAAAGTGAAGCCTGAGCCTCTGCTTCGCACTGGCAGGCATAGTCATTCACTCCACATCCAACACTGGGAGCTGCAGAGGAGAAGCAGGCATGAGCGCAGGATGGAACAGCTGAGGTAGCAACGGGGCCACAGTCTGCAGAGGTGATGGAGGCGGGCACGCAAGTAGAGCTATCACCCTCTCCTCCGTTGCCTCCGGTTGGCTTTGTAGTACCTCCGGTGGTTGTTGGGTTTTCTCCACCACCACCTCCACCACCACCAGATCCTCCACAGCTACCACCAGAAGCAGGTGCAGTGGCACAAGCACAGACGGAGCTCGCACCTGTGATAACGCCAGCCAGTTGGTCAGAGTCACAAGCGGTTGCAACGCACGGGATCAGAAGCTTCGAGAGGCTTTCCTGGGCCTGAGACTCGCACTGGCAGGCGTAATCATGAACATCGCATCCAACCTGGGGGGCAGCAGAGGTGAAGCATGCCTGAGCACAGGACGGCACGGCAGAGGTGGCTACAGGACCACAGTCGGAAGTCGTGGCATCAACACAGGTTGTCGTCTCGCCTCCTCCATTGTCACCTGGCTTCTTAGTAGTGGTCGGCTCAGTGTCTGTCGTTGTGTCATCTCCTCCAGGTGGAGGGCTCTCTGTCGCACATCCACCAGTGGGCGCAGCCTGGGCACAGGCACAGACCGAGCTCGCTCCGGTGATCACGGCGTTCAAGTCGCCAGAATCGCATGCAGTGAGCACACAGGGAATTAGGAGTTGAGAAAGGCTCGCTTGTGCCTCAGATTCGCATTGGCATGCGTAGTCGTTGACACCACAGCCAACATTCGGGGCGGCAGATGAGAAGCAGGAGTGAGCGCAGCTAGGCACAGCTGTAGTGGCCACAGGACCGCAATCCTGAGTGGCACCACCTGTACAGGTTGAGGTTGTTACTGGAGGCTCAGTAACTGTGGGTTGGGTAACTGTGGGCTGGGTTTCCGAATAGGAAGTCTTGGTCGTGTGTGACTTGGTCGTCTCGGTGACATCTCCGGTCGTAGTGCATTCGTCCGCAGGCTGTGTGGCAGTTGCGCATGCGCAAACGGAACTTGCGCCCGTAATGATCCCCGGAAGGTCTCCAGAGTCGCACGCGGTGAGGACGCATGGAAGCAGAATCTGAGAGAGGGACGCCTGAGCATCTTCCTTGCACTGGCAAGCATAATCGTCAACGTCGCAACTGATACTAGGTGCAGCGCTGGTGAAGCACGGCTGAGCGCATGCAGGAATGGCAGTGGATGCCACAGGGCCACATTCCTGTTTGGTTCCAGCTGTGCAGGTTGGCTCAGCAGAATGGTCTCCAGACTTTGTGGTATGGGATTCTGTCTGGCTCTCTGTCTGACTTTCCGTCTCAGTTTGACTCTCGGTGTGGCTTTCCGTTTGGCTTTCTGTTTGACTTCCAGTCTCAGTGTCGGTAGGTTTGGTCTCAGTTTCAGTCTCTGATGGGGGCTGTGTTGCGGTTTCCGTGCATGGTGTCGTTGGGTTAGCCTCGACACAGGAACACACTTCTCCCACGGCACTCAAAACCCCAATGGCGGTCGCAATGCCACAGTCTGCGATTACACAAGCTTGAGCAGCGTTCTGGATAACAGCTGTCGACGAACATTGACAATCATAGTCACTGAAGGAGCAGGTTGCAGCAGTTACAGCGGCTGATGAGAGACAGTTCTCGGCACAGTCAGGGACGGCATCAATGCTTGCTTGACAAGGGTTTGCTGTATCGCAGCCACCACTTGGAGGCTTCGTTTCGGAAGCCGTCGTAGTGATTGTCTCGGTAGGGTTCTCATATGTTTTGGATGGCGACTCAGTTGTAGTTTCTTGAGGATATGTAGTCTCCGATGGAGGACTTGGAGTTGTTGCTTCTGTGGTTGTTGACACTGCCTCGGTGGTTGTTGTCACTACTTGGCTCGTTGTAGTGGTTACGTCTGGGACAGCTGTGGCAACACAGCTGCAGATGGAGGGACCAGCAGCAAGAGCGCTTGCAAGCTCACCAGACCCTGTACAAGCAGCAATCACACATGCTACCGCACTATTCTGGATCAAGCGAGATGTTGTCGGGTCGCAGCGGCCTAGTTATATAAGCATAAACATAATAAAAACAACATGAATTTCACTTACAAGCAAGATCAGTGGACACAGTGCATCCAACAGCCGATCCTGCAGATGTAACACATGGGAACTATTATTATTAGTTACTGTTTTCCACTCAAAGTTAGACAACCTACTGCGCAGTCAGGAAACAACTTTGTAAGGCTTAAGCAGGCATTTTGGGCAGCAGCAACATGGACAAGTGCCAATAGGCTGGCAGAACCCAAAGACCTCTTCATCTTGTCGAGCAACCAATGGCAACCCGATTATACCGATTTCGGACGATTAGTAGTATTAGCACCCGAGCAGGATAAAGAACGAGAGGGGTGGCTCGGTAGACGAAAAGACTACATTAAATCGAATGGGTCATTTGACAGTCTATATAGCGACAGGAGATACCAGGAGACCAGAGGGGTAATTACTTCACTACAGCAAGGAATCAAGCCTCGGCGTTCACTTCTTTTGTTTCCTTCACATGATTTCAGCCCAACTCCTTTCCACCCCGGCCACGCCGCTGCAATTACTTAGATTCATTTCACATTGGCCCCAACAGAGAAAAGTGACTCTTCACTTCCAATATCGTCGTCTTGAGAGTCTCGGCCGAACTCAAAGCCTCCAGAAAGGGCCAAGATCCGTGCAAAGGGACCTATTTGCAAACGAAGGAGGGGAGGGCAGGTGTTCGATTGGTCGGTGAACACGGAGACTTGCCAATTTGAGGGTTGACATGACCAACAACTGACCTCTCGCCAAATGAACGCCCCTGTCCATGCAGAAGTGTGATGTGATTAAGAGCAATAATAGCCAGGACATATACCTTGTTACCCCGCGAAAGGCGACTTCCGAATGATTTCACGTTTTTGAGCCACGCCTGTACGCTACATTTCTTATTTAAAGAGCGATTGAAATTGCGTTATTTCTTTAAATTCGATTTTCGCAAGTTGGCGTTAATCTTTCCTGGGGCTCAAAGCTGTCCATCAAGGTCCAACCGCTTGAGTCCGAGATCCGGGCCTGTTCATCGGCGACAGGGTCTCCCGCTAGGTCCTGCGGGGTTCAGAACAGGAAGCCTGGTAGGGCGAAAACAAGGCAGAGAGGGCAATCTTCAATTAGCATCACTAGTGCCTTTCTGTTGTCCGTTTTTGGAATTATCCAGGTCCAGGAAGCACACATAAGTGGCTTAGAATGCATAGACGAGTGATGCTGGATGATATCCCCTGTCAACCGGGCCGGCATGGCGATCAGAT
This sequence comes from Calonectria naviculata, assembly GCA_003031705.1. NCBI lineage: Eukaryota > Fungi > Ascomycota > Sordariomycetes > Hypocreales > Nectriaceae > Calonectria > Calonectria naviculata. Next base: position 12,322 of record NAGG01000174.1, on the reverse strand, counting down.
GTCAATCTTCCCCAGACTCCTCGGCCTCGGCGCGCGCTAGACAGGGGCATAGTCCCAGGCACAACAATTAGCACGTCTCTTTTCGGGAAGACCACCGAATACGATGTACATCCAGGACGGGGAAGACCACCACGACGATCCGACATACTCATTTCAACCTAAATTTGGCCCATTGTCAATGACCGACACTCTTAGGAGGGCACCGTCTCACTCAACGAAACCAAAAGCAAAAAGAACATTGAGAGCTGATATTTCCCACATTAACTATATCAATAGGAAATAGGCTATAACCAGATGGCCAGGAATCTGTTATAGTATTGGCTGTAGGGCCTTAGGGATAATAAACCACCATGCTATAAGCAGATTATACAAGCAATAAAGCCGGCGCCAATCCCACCTACCGTAATAGTCCACTCACTGTAATAATTACATACTGATAGAATTGATAAGGCAGTAATTGCGATGACTGCGTTGTCCCAATGGCAAACATACATATAACAGTCTTGCAGCACCACCATCCAAACCTTTGCCCGGCTTTTAAAAGAGACTGTGTGTAGAGTGGGCAGCCGTTCTCAGGACTAACAAAAAGATACAATATTATCCACTATTGGCATAAAACATATTTCTAATCCACCCGTGTATCGAGATGCTAATGAGATCAGGATTTGCCCGCGAGCCACATGAACCAGCTCCCCACCCCAAACGCACCCCGAAGCAGGGCGAACTTAACGCCTGTGCAGTGTGCGATTCCCATCCTCCGATGCGAGCTCTGGAGAGTCCGCTGAGCTCGCGGCACCGCCAGCCTGTCGTACGCCGCCACAGCCTCGTCCAGCGACTTGCTCCCACACAGCTGCGCAGCCAAGTCCCAGCCGTCCTTGAGGGCCAGGTTCGCCCCATTTCCTGCAAATGGACTGACGGCGTGGTTGCTATCTCCAATGAAGACTATTCCCTGGGCCGCTGAAGCGTGGGTGAAGGGCTCCTTGTCGCGTGCGGGGAGTACAAAGGCGGTGCTGGGGTCCGTTGCTGCCACCATGACAGGGAATGGGCCCTGCAACATATGGCCGATGAGGCGGGCTTCTTCGAGCACTTCCTTGGCTTGCGCTGCTTCGAGCGGGGGCCGCGCCTTTACCTCGTTGCGACTCAGAGCCCAAACGGCGCTGGTGCTGTTGATGGGCGACATGAAGCATCCAACACCCTGGCCCGACACGGCCATGCCCCAGCTCTCATCGATCGGCTTGGGGATGGAGTCGGGGAAGTTGGCCACGCCGCCAATCTGCATCACACCGCGATACACGAGCCCGTCATCAGGCCTGATTGCAGCCCGAATCTTGCTGTGCGCTCCGTCGGCTGCAATGAGCAAATCGCACTCATCAGCCTCGGGCTCGTCAGTTTTGTCATCGCCTCGCACGAGTTGAACACGGATTCGGCCATTGTCCAGACGCTCGGCAGAAGTGCACGTCGTTCCCCAGACAATGTCATTCTCGCTCTCACCAGCGCTGATCAAAGTGTTTCTTAGATCCTTTCGCGCGATGCGGATCCCGGCGGTGGGTAATCTGTCGTACGGCTTGAAGCTCATTGACATGAGAGCGTTCCAATCCTTGTCCCACATCCGAAACGATCTCATGCTATCACTTCCAGCAATAGCATACTTGAGGACCTCGTCCAGAAGTCTCAGATCACGTAGTGCTATGAGTCCGCTGTCGCTTTCCATCCCGTTCAGCGACAGCGAGTATCCCTCTCGCTTCTGGCTGAGCTCCCTCGAATCACGATCGTAAATGACAATCTCGGGGAACTTAAGTGAGGGGTCCCATTGTTTGCGAAGCGCCACGGCGAACGCAAGCCCGGCAAAGCCAGAACCCGCGACGATGATCTTCTTTCCCTCGAGGAAGTGGCTAGAGTTCGAATCCGTCGCCATTGTGTGGATGCTTTAATGTTGCGATGTAGTTTTTGATGTTGTAGAGCAAAGATCGTGCACTCGAAAAGTTATTTAGCTGTGGCGGACTACAGCCCAGCACCTCTTTGTGACACCATTCCCATCCAAGTGGATTTTATCTCGATTTATGCCTTCAACTTTTACGTTCGTTGTCTCAGAGCCACGCAATCATCGTAGATGAATAGCTGATGCTCGGTAGCGGGCGCCAGCCGAAGGCCGAGATGTCAGTTCCCGAGTGCTTGGCTTGCCCGTAGGCCGGCTAACTGAAGTAATCTCGGCGCCGAGACGGGACCTAAAGCGGATCACTACCGAGCATTCTCACGGGCCTCGATGCCTAGACTTTTTGTCTGTCCACTAATAATGCCAGTCATTTAGGCAGAATATTAGACCGTCTTACAGGGAGGCAGTTGAGCTTGTTCGGCCCTAGTTGTTTGACTGTAAGCACTAATTATACAACACAAGCGGAAAAGAAAGCAGAAGGTAATGCCCAAAGTCGCATGCTGTGCCAGAAACAATTGCAAAGAAAGTAATTTTAATTATACCGGTTATAACGGATGGTCCGAAGCGGGAAAGAAACTGCGCCTAGGCCTGTCCTAATATCTTTCATTGTTTCCCTGATTTCAGTGGATCTCTGTAAGCTACTGTTAGGGATCTAAGCTCTTTTTGCCAAAACTGCCAAGGCATCTGTAACTAAAACCACTCTCTAAAATTTCCAATAATAAAGATGGCGGGAGCTGAGTGCCTGCAAGGCGGAAATAGCACCTCCATATACATAAAGCACATGCCACTCATTGATGTGATAGGATGAAATGCGGGGAAGCTGGGCGGTTATACGATCTGGACAAGGGTTGTCCGCCCATCCATCGTCCAAGCTTAACACTGCTAGCAATGGGAAAGCGGTTCGTGGATATTACGTATCCCCTTTCCATGCTTATGCATGTGATAATAATTCTCCAGTGGCTGCCTAGTCTCTAGGCTGAGTCGTGGTGACGTGGGTAGAAAGCGAGCGTTGAGGTGTTTTCGGGTTTGGCGTCGTTGCCTGTTCGTCTAGAAGCAAGATGTTCACAACTAATTGCCACGATGGCCTAGTTTAGCATTACGTACTTCTACCTAACAATTGAACTTCCAATATCCTCGTACCCTCCTATTCTTTGCATCAAAGCTAAATAGGCAACTAAATTTCCGAGAGGTTGCGTTCTTTGGTAGGATGGTGTGCTCATTTCCGATAAATTAGACCACCCTCAATTGGTTTTTTTTTCTCGATTATTACTGGAAAGGTTTGCTCCAAAGGTCAAAAATTAAACGAGTCACCACCCTGCGGTGCGCATTCAGCCTGAACACGACGTGTTTCTCGCGACTGCATCTCATTGGATCCTCACCCCAACTTACCGTGAGGTGAAGCTTATTGTCCTTAGCCACTACCAAGGAGGTTCATATCTTGATGATACTCATAGAAATAGATCATAACATAGCGGCAACTTGTAGCCGTTACATAATTATTTCATTATGTCAGTCATGAGCCATTTCCTTGGCGTATTCACCAGCACGCAATGCCGCAATGACGCGATCAGCTTACACCATAACATCTCCCCGCAATTCCCCTCACCACGACGGGATCAACTCAAAACTGCAAACATACAGCTCATAAAACAAAATGGCAGCAAAATCTAGCACGCGTCCAATTCTGGACCACATTGTCATTCTGGTCCCCTACGACACGCTTTTTGAACTTCCGAAGCGTCTTGAGAATGTCCTCACCGTCATTGATGGTGGCGAGCACGCTGGAGGACTGACAGTCAACAAGCTCGTCATCCTCCCAGACGGCACCTACCTGGAGCTCATTGCTTTCAATAAAAATATCAGCCAAGATCAACGAGAGAGCGCCAGATGGGGCAGACTCGAAGAAGGACGTGTCATTGATTGGGCTTATACCCTGCCCGACGAGTCCGACTTTACGCATGTCCAGCAACGGGTTCAAGAAGGCGGCAACGGCATTACATATACAGATCCTCAAGCTGGTGGGCGAACACGTCCTGATGGCACCGTGCTCAAATGGGCTGTGGCTTGGACTAAAGACAAGGCCGGGGATAATGGCTGGCCAGGAAACGCTCCATTCTGGTGTCTCGACAGAACCCCGAGACACTTGAGAGTTCCTTACAAGGACGACAATGGATTAGTAGCGCATACCAACCACCCATCAAAGGCCCAAGGAGTTTCTCGTCTCCAGGTTCTCGTTTCCGAGAAAGATTTCTCTCTCTTCAAACCGGTCTACGACGCCATTCACAACACTGGACAAGCAGAGGACAGTACTGAGGATGGGTGGAAATACGAAGTCTATTCTGGTTCGACCCACGGCAATCACAGGGTGTCTTTGTCTGTGCTAGAGAATAAGGATGCCAAGTCTGAGATCAGATTCACCTTCCTAGGCACCAATGAAAGCCCCAAGTCGATTGAGATTCTCCCCGGATTGACCGTGGACTTTGACATTCTCTAGATATAGTTCATCAAACTAGAACACTTTATAGAATGTAATCCCTCTAATCATTTTACCAACCCTCACCTATCCACCCCAGTTTGCCTACTTATCCGCCATTCCTACCATCACCGTTGTTTTAAGTGTCTCGAAATTATTCATCAAGAAGGGTTAGGTCATGAAAATCAAAATGGGTGTCTTCCCATTGGGCGTCGATATCCATATGAGCATTGTCCGTTCCAATAGGGCCGCTCGCAGCGTTGTCGGGATTTGTCCGCGGCGTAGTCTGCTTCAAGGCCACAATCTTTACGACGGGCTTTAGCTCCGACCAATTCAATTTACATTCCGCCGCAAAACCCTCAGACATTTGTCTCATTTCACATTCAATCGCGTCCCCAAAATCCAGATCCCGGGAAGTCAACTGGTTTCCATTGTACTTCACTTTACCCGTGGTATAGCAAACTTCAGCAGATCCATTGCGAACGGAAAGGCCGAATTTCTCCTCGGGCATCAGGAGCGCGGGGTCCAGTAATCCCATGGCTTGTTCCAGAAAGTTGTCTGCTGTGGTATCAACGGCACACTTGGCGCAGTTTTCGGAGAGCTCTTCTCCTTCAGTAAGAATCTCCGGATTGTCGTCGGAGCCGTTCAACAAAGTTGACAGTTTGCAACCTCTGTTGAGATGAGAGCAGCCAGGATGCTTCCAGGATAAGGAGCATATAGGACAGCAAAGTTCGTATTTTGCCTCAGGAGAAGTCACAAAATTCATGAAAATGCATTTCGTGCCGAAGATATGGCCACAACATGCTACGCGAGCCGAGTGTGAGAGAGCTGAGCCATCTGAGACTGCTACTGTTGATTTGGAGCCAAAGTCCATTGGGTCATAGCAGATGGGACACCCAATGTTCAACTTTTCGGTCAACGAAGGATCTTCCTGAATAGCCCTCTTCAAATCTGGCCAGTACATATCTCTTCTGGAATTGGATTCAGCCATGGTCGTCTCTCTGTTAATAGTGTTTGATGAAAAGTCTCAGTGGTTGAGACGTTTGTGAAGTTGATAAAATGCCGTTAGGGTTTTTATATTAAATAATAATGGGGAACATGTTTCTGTTCCTAATGTGATTCACTGTTTTGCAGAGCGTAATCAGGTAAGAAGCAGCCTTGTTTCTTTCCAAAGTTAGAAGAACACTTATACGTATCTCGTTGAGTTGGACGTGCTCATCCTGTTTCCAGGGCATTGGCTTATGTTCACCACCTCGATGTGAGGAACATGAGCCAAGTACTAGTCAACTTGTTCTGCTATCCATCGTGCCAGAACAGTACATTGGTCCGAATTTCTATCAATATAAGGTTGCTCTGCATAGGATCGCCTCACCTGTGTAATGGATCATATTTTCACGAACATGTTGTCAATTCTTAAAAGGAGAACAACGTGGCTTTTTTCATAGAATCAATTTCGACCATTGGTCACGGCATGTATTTTTCTTTGCTCTAAACTTCAAACAAGTTACTCGAGGTAGGTCAATTAAGTTTTATTCAAACTTACTAGATAGCTATTGTAGATCCTTGGGGTCATCCAGGATACGTCTGTCTTTTCAATCACAACCACGCGAAGTAACTATCCAATTAAGGAATAGACCAGTACGTAGGAGATTCCGTCTTCATTTCAGTTTTAACTAACTCCCATGATGACTCTTTTACAGAAGCTTTAGCGTGTTTATTCTATTCAGCTTTACTACGATGTACCGTCATTAGCTAGGTACTAATAGATCAATATGAAGCACTCTGATTAGTGATTCAGCATTGTTTCTTGGGCCTCTAGCAACCCTACACAATTTCCATAATATGTCTACGCATGTTAATTTCTAACCGTGCCTATTTAAATCCGGGGTTTGTTCTTCTCCTTGGCGTCCCTTTGTTTCGCTCTCAGTAGCCTTGTTCGGACACGCTTTATCCTTTGTTGGCACATTGATGAAATGCTGTTTTATTCATTCAAAGACGTTTCTGGGTTAATTTTTTGTACACCTCAAACCACAGGCTGAGAAGCTTTCAAACGACAAGGCACTTAGTAAAGAAGACACATACAGAGAATCTTGGTACAAGTTTCACTATGTTGAAAATGTCTACGTTGGGAATCTTGTCTAGTCAACTCCCCTGCATCATCCTAGCTCTCGACGCTCATTGCGCTGTACACCAAATTCATACCCAGGTAGTTCCACAGGTCACGATGAGATACATCAATCGAATTTTTGATCTTGCCCAGTTGTCTCAATTTCCTAACACGCGCGCCACAGACTCGATTGGCAGTCATGCACAAAAGCAGATCGAATCATCTTTTTATGGAGCCGCCTTCCACAATAAGGAATAAGTATAAGTCTATATGAAGCTTTTGTTTCTATGCATAGTCAGTCTCCACGGTGACGGACAAAAAAAGAATCCCATGAACATGCTTGCATCAACGGCCTGAAGATGAATCTCTAAATCTAGAGCTTAGTTCTGAGCAGCCTTGACCTCCTCTTCGCCCTTCCTCTTTTCTTCAGCAATAATCTGTTCCACTGTCCTGGTGCTAACACCGTTTCCAAAGTACTGCTCTGACAGCTCCACGCAACGGAGGTTGGCCGACAATTTGTTCATCGTCTCCATCCACTCCTCAGTCTCGTCACTGTCAAACACGATTCCACCACCAGCCTGCATGTATGCAACACCATCCTTCACAAGCATGGTTCTAATGGCAATGCAGGTATCCATAGGACCCTCGTCAACGAACACTCGGTCGGCGGCGTTCTTGTCAGAGCCGTTAACCCTGACAATATCATATCCAAACCATCCAGCAGCACCAGCGTAGATGCCTCGCTTCTCCTGCTCCAACTCATAAATGAGCTCCATGGCACGGATCTTGGGTGCTCCTGACACTGTTCCGGCAGGGAAGATGGATCGCAGGGCATCCCAGCGTGTGCACTCAGGTCGTAGCACACCCGACACCTCAGAAGTAATGTGCTGGACATGAGAGAAACGGTCAATCTTCATCAGGCGATCAACCTTGACTGTGTTAGGGTGGCAAACACGGTTGACGTCGTTTCGGGCAAGGTCAACCAGCATGACGTGCTCAGCCCTGTCCTTCTTGGAGGCAAGAAGTTGAGCCGCAAGCTCTTCATCCTCAGCGGCATTTCGGCCACGGTGGATGGTGCCTGCAATGGCGTGGTTAACAATCCTGGGTCGTGAGCGGGCCTCGGCCGCGGTGTAGCCAAATCGGGGGTCCGCTGGAAGGTCGGCATATCCGTCCGTCTTCATCAAGCACTCGGGAGAAGCACCAACAATGTAAAAGTCGGCGCAAGAAAGGAAGAATACATATGGTGAAGGGTTCAGAGTACGGAGAGTTCGGTAAATGTTGAAGGGGTGTAGGTTGGTGCTTCGAGAGAAGCGCTGGGAGGGCACTGCCTGAATAATGTCACCCAGCTTGATGTACTCCTTGAGCTTGGTGACGAAGCCCTCGTAACCTCGGCGGCCCACATTTGAGGAGTACTCGAGGTTAGAGTCTGCATTGGAGTCGAGAGTCTGCTTGGGAAGAGGAGTCTCGGGTTGGTTAATCACATCCAGGGTTTCTCGGAGAGTTGCGCAAGCTTCATCATATGCCTGTTGGATGTCGTCTGAAGGGTTTTGGGGGACGGCCATGTGAGTAACAATGGTCAAGGTGGATCGGAAGTGGTCGAGGGCGATGACTGTGTTAAAAAGCATGAAAAGAGCTTCGGGGATTTGGAGGTTGTCCTTGAGAGCACGCTCCGTCTTGGGTTCGAAATACTTGATGCAGTCATACGAGACATACCCGACAGCTCCACCAGAGAGCTTGGGGAGTCGGAGTGAGGGAATGTCAAGGACCTTGTCCTTGGCGAGCTCGGCCTCGAGAGCACGAAGAGGGTCTCCTTGGTGATCATAGCCAGCACCGGTTTTCATAACCTTTCTAGGGTCTAAAAGAGATTGAGGTCAACAGCTGCGGGGTACATGGGCGACAGGCATTTCTCACTTGCGCCAATAAAGCTGTATCGTCCTACTGTCTCGGTACTTCCAGTGGCACTTTCGAGCAGAAACGAGTACTCTGCAGTTGCGCTACACCAAAAGAGTCAGAGGGTCCGTCTGGAGATAGTGTAACGAGGGGGGGTTTACCCAGCCGACAGCTTCAGGTAGATGGCAGAAGGCGTCAGGAGATCGGCGGGCGACGAGGCGCAAATGGGGAGGAGCGTCGGCCGGTTCGAGTCGGACCAGGCCTCGTTGAGGGCATCGCGAGCCCCGGCGAGCGAAGGCCGTATCTCGAGCTAGAGCGGCGGTCAGCTTTGCGAAAAAGCACGGCGGGGTGAGTCACAGCCAGACTGACTGCGGAATGCGAACCTGTGCTGAGCCGTTCATCTTTCCAGTGCCGTACGACGACGAGTATTCGAGGTCCCGAGCGGTCAATGAAGAAGATGGAAGTACAAAGACGGCAGAAAGTCCCGGTCAAACCGGTGAGTAATACGTCTGCCGATTCAGGAAGTTCAGATCAATTGAAACAAGACAAGGTGGGGGAGGGGTATTGAAAGGCGGTCCCACACGCCAAGCCGTGTAGGGTAGGTTACGAAGAAGGATGCTGTAGTGGGGCTGATTGGTTATTTCTTTGACATAGCATTATCATAGTGGTTTGCTTGTTTGTTTATTTGGCTATCATGATGTTATTCTATTTCTTCATAATTAGAATGATATATCAATCAAGTCGTTCCTAAGGCTCCTAGAACCCCTTCACATTTCCGGTACAAGATGTCTTGCGATCTCGGACTCAACTTGTACGTGGACGTAGATCGCATCCCAACTCGTCACCAGCTGAATTGAATTAGACGTCATTGTAAAACAATCATTGTGTACCAGCGAAAATACCACTTGTCAAATACAATAGCTAATTGATTTATTTACAATTGGCCAAGCCCGTACAATCCCAGTCCCAATTGTGGTGGTGTAGCTTGGCATGTATCAGGCTGTGGGCCTGAAATGCCAGGCATTACTGCCAAGCTAGCGTTCGCATCGCTGAGGTTGTCCTCGCGCGACGCCATTAGCTCCCTCCACTTATGCGGCACCACCACCACCTTTACCCACCCATCCGCGAGAGCTTCGCTTCTAGCTCGGTGACCAACCACACGCGGTCCTCGTCGCCTGCCACTCGTTTCGGTTCCTTTTTATTTACTTTGTCTGTATAATACGATACCCAGTCCTTTCCGTTTACCGAACCGACCATGCCGTCCGAAGAGCACCCCCACGAAACCGTCGCCGACGAGGCCCCCGAGGCTGGCGCCGATGTCGAAATGACCGAGACCGCGGAGAATACCCAGGCCGGCGATGAGGGTGATAATGCCAATGGCGATAGCCAGGCGCTGGCCGTCACCGAGGCGGCCCCTCCTCGGATTTCCTTTGCCAGCTACCTCATGAGCCCCATCGTGTCGCTCATTGTTGGTGCCACCGACGCTGAGCAAGCCGTTCTTACGGCGCATCAAGGGCTACTAAACCAGAGCCCTTATTTCAAAGAAATCTGCGATAGATTTGTTGAAGACGGAAGTGTAGGTGGCCCTCCTCTTCGCCTCTGCCTGCGCCAAACTTGCGCGTCGCATTTCGCCGTGGCTAACCCTCGTTGCGCAGCCTCGTCAGATCGAACTCACTGATTTCGATGTCGAAGCCGTCGGCTCTTTCCTCGAGTACCTATACACAGGCGAATACTTCCCTAAGAAGCTGCCCGGCCAGCGCGTCCTCGAGTCCGACCCCTCAGTCCCTTCAGTCGACGATACCGGCGACCAGCTGCTCAAGCACGCCCGGGTTTACACCCTGGCCGAGAAGTTTGGCGTCGCAGGCCTCAAGACGCTCGCCAGCTCCAAGATCCACTGCGTCAACTCGACGGCCAAGGGCGAGATTGCCTATGCCCGCTACGTTTACGCCTACACAGAGTCGGACGACCAGACGATTCGCGCGCCCGTCGCAAGCTTCTGGGCCACGCGGTCGCACACCCTCCGGGCCGAGGCCGAGGCGGAATTCAAGGCGCTGTGCTTGGAGCACCCTCAATTCGGTTACGATGTTCTCAGTATGTGCCTTTGTTCTTGTTTTGTCTATCTGGGTTTCTTTGTACTAACTGCGTCTAGCTCGCGTCTTGGACGACAAGCTCAAGAGGGAACGCAACGAAAAGATGCACCCTTCGAGCAGCCACCGAAAGCGCGCACGCAACAGCAGCGGATCCCGAGATATCTAAAAGGCGCTATGCTGGTTGGGGAGGCCATGGAGGGCGACTGGGTAGGATTTGTTTTTGCTCTTGCGCTTGGGTTACAAGTCGCTGGTATATATTTATGGCCTGGGCACTAGTGGACGCGAGTGATGATCCACGAAGCGTAAAAAGGACCAATGGGGCTTTTAGTGGATTGAGAAATCCAGGTGTTCTAGGATTGACAATTGATACAGGGAGCGGCGAGGATCATCCCTTGTATATTAGAAATAGGATTTGGAATTATAATATCATCAGTGTTTCCAAAGTATAGACTGCTGACTGGTCTGTGTTTGATGCAACAAAGAACATGGCGCGATAGAAACTGCTCTGTAAAGAAATCCTGAACAAGAACCTAAAAAAATTGATGTTCGGCTCTTGCTGAGGGAATGTGGCATATCAATGTCCACTTTGCTTTGTTAGTGCTTGTCCACTTGTTCAAGCCGTCAAAGGGCATGCACCGTGCCCAGCTTACTGTGGTTTATAAACCATCACAGTCATATCACGGCAACTGCAAGACATTGGAATCACATCACATCCCAAGGCAAAGTACTTTCACTAAAGTTCCAGTTGTGACCTGAAGAACAGCCTCTCTGGTGAATATCTTTACGGGAAAGATTCGAGACTTGGCACGGCGATCAGCTTCTGTCTTGATGACCACCACATTGGCTGGTCAGGCCCGCAGACGTAGACCGGACGCAGGAATATATGACAACTCGAAAACCATGCGCTTGCCCAGAATGGAAACCTGTGGAGGGAATCAAGCCGACAACGAATCGTCATCTGCGATAGAGGTGTCTTCCTTTTGGCCCGAGATGCGTAGCCACATGATGGGACTACGGGGAAATGATCCTGCAAGGCCCGTCAGAATCCAGTGCCCCATCTGCTTCGAGCGAGTAAACGCATCTGGTTGTTCCAGGGAACGGGACTATGGAGATGCCGACAGGAACGGGCGGGACGATGACTGTGTCGTCATACCATGCGGTCACTTATTTTGCCGCGCCTGCATCAAGCTGGCCCTCCGCAATCGCCGCAAGTGTCCCATCTGCCGGCAGCAATTGTCGTGTGGCAAGTGCGGCGTCCACACGCTCCAGCTCACAATCCCGAGCGGGCGGTGCGCCTTGAACGGTGAATGCGCGCCGCCAAGGCCGGGAACGTGCCCGGGGGCCCGGCCCGATCTCTCGCGGACCCCGTTCCCACCGGCCGAGCTCATGTGCCCCCGGTGCACGGCGCAGTCCCAGTGGATGGACAGGATCAAGCGGAGAGAATGGCCCGCCGGCGCCGACCAGATTGAGCCGGGCTTCGTCGATTTCGTGTACCACACGGCTTGGAAACTGGAGGAGAGTGGGAGAGTGGTGACGCACAAAGCTGTAGTGGACGCCTTCAAAGTGGTAATGAAAGAAGAGTTTGACTCCCTGATAGCTAAGCGGGAAGAGTATCTGGAAAGTGAACTAGAGGATATGAAAGCCAAGAAAAATGCAACGCCGTGGTTCGAGTATACAACCTCAAAGGTGCCTGTTATCCGCCAACGGGGCTAGGGGGGAGGGAAGGGAAGGGGGGGAGGATCATCGGAGAATATTGCGGCTTCATCGGCAGGATGACGACGGGAAAAACGGGTACCAGGCAGAGAAGAGCCGTGTAATGTGTATTGTGT